>JAFIDM010014012.1:71192660-71204687 GCA_023159025.1 Thereuonema tuberculata
GGAGAAGATCAATTGATTCTCGAGATAGAGTCGAACTGAAGTTACTTATGAATACGAGGAAAGAATCGGCCATAAAGAAAGAGAACTAAGCAAACAAATCGAGAGTTAAGCATCAGCCAACTTCATTAAGCAAATTCCTTGTGTCTCTGCTATAGACAGGACCAACAACCGAAACAGTCATTGAGACGTAATCTTCGCTGCTTAATTGATCGAAAAGCACTTTAGGCCGATGTTAAAGACAGGACTGACTCGGCAGCCAAATCAACAAGGAAATTACCATTAGAGACATAATCAGACCAATTTCTATGCTAATCAGCCCTCTAATAAAGCATCGCTCCGCCAGAAAAATCCAATTTCGGTAAATGACGAAATTTTCAACGACACTTGACTTTCAGGTTGGGTTTTTTTTTTTCTGGATTCGGGGAAAAAAAAACCCAATTAACGAAGGAACTTAACTAAAGATGGAAAATGACAGAAATGGTTCCGAAAGTTCAGCGAGACTTACTTACCACGGAATATTTTAACTTCTTTGCAAAATAAAAGGGAAACATATACAGAGATGGAAAGAACACAGAAATGCATCCAGTGAATTCAATGTGTAATTTAACGACGGCCATTTCTGGTGACAACTTTTAATTATTAACTAAACAAAACAAAAAATCTGATGTTATTATTATCAGTTGAGATGAATATCTTTGCGCAGAAGTTTTATATTTCCATCCGGGCAGGAACTAGAAGAGCGAAACATACAGAATTTGGAAAACAGACGCTGCGCTGCTTAGAAAAATCTCAAAACGGTCCAAGTCATGTTTCTATTAAAACCCAATGAATGATGGCCGCCCTGTTTTTGTGAGATCTGCGCATGTATCATCGATTAGTCTGGTCAGGCACGTCCGTCTGATTTCATGAAAGCTTTAATAAAATAATATACAAGCAATAATAATACAATAATAATACAATATAATATAATAATACAATAATAATAATAATAATAAATAATACAATAATATATCAACGTCCGTTGATACAAGCTTTAATGAATTTTTATTAGCAGCAATTCATTCGTTAAAAGAAATAGTTATTTCAATGTCGTAATTAGTCAACTAAAAATATCTAAAGAACAATAATACTTATATTACAAATCTTACCACTGATTTTGTTGTTTGTTTTTTGGAGAAACGAAACCCAAGTAACAATAGGAAGAAGATTTATACTTTTATTTTTACTAGCAGATATAATTACAGCTTAGTAACATTTTAATTTGCAGAATTTTTTATTTTTTTAAAAATAGCATTCTAACAGGTTAAACTTTCAAAATTAATTCTCGTTAAAACGAAAATACGTCGTAAAAAGTACCTTCCTCTCCAGTAAACCGCAAATAGCATCGAGACTTTTTATCTTCGGTGGTTATCTTCCGTGGATCTATGCAAATGTCTATGAATTTATGTCTACGTAAATCTCTTCATAATAAATGAACAGAATTTTTTTTTTAGTGTTTAAGAAACCGACTGAAATCTATTTAAACACTATCTGCTATCTTAGAAGTACTTTGCTAAGATGTCTTAGCGTTCTTTTTCGTTAGGGGCGTATTTCTTGGGTTAGCCGGTTAGTTCTCTAACTTTCCCTCCTGTCCAAATAAAAACCCTATACGCGTGCACGATTTTTGTCGTCCAGCTTATGCCCGCATTCCTTAAAACTAACTTAGGTTCTTAAATATCAACATCTGAAATGATGCAATAATTGGATAAATGTGATAACAATGTCTGCAGAGAGAGAGTTTTCATGAAGTAATTCTAAATGATCATCGGAAAAGCAGTGACGCCTCAAAAGCAAAAATTAACAATAAAAAAACTAATAAAATATTTTTATTAATTTGTTGTATTTTATTTTGTATGAGAAAAGAGATTTTCTCTTTTCTTTTTATGTTTATTTATGTAAAAAGAAGTCCTTGAGAAAGTCTTTGAATACTAAAAGACGAAATATGGTCATCGAGTTTGATGTCTTGTATATTTTTGGAGTTGCGATTTATTAAGATAGAAATCGAGTAAGATGTTTTAAAATGGATATTAGTGAGAAAATTCATGTGCCAGCAGTCCGCCTGTCTCAATGAGTTTTTTTTAATGCTTTGAAAATTCAATCTGCGGCCCATTAAATTATTAATAAACTATAATGGGTAAGATCAAGTTTACTTGTGACTGCTCCTAGCTGATGATCTTCAAAGAGTTGTTCTACGATGTCACTTAGTAAACACAAGGTTTTACCCATTGTTGTTTAATTCTTACTGAATTACCGATGAAATATTGCAGATTTAAATTATAACCCATGACTGTAAAATGCCAATGCTAAATTCCTTCGCGATGATGAGGGGTAGAATTATTATATGAACATCCATTAACTTGGAAATTGTTTGCAAATATTTTATCCTTTCCGCAGTAGGCCAAAAATTAGAGAAAACGGAAAAATGCTCTAATTCATTTAGGTCACTTGAAGAAATCAACAAATTTATGTTAATATGATCTTCAAGACAACTGAATCAAACATAATTTGTACTAAATCAAAAATTAGAAAAAAAATATACTATATTTTTTAAATTCCGTAGGTTATTAAAAAAAATAATAGCTTTTAATGAGGAAGGGAAGTAAGAAATTATGAATTTCCTACCAGTTTTCTTCGTTCTTTTCAGAATTAATTTGAACTCTGGTACTTACCTAAAAAGAAAGGAAAAATATAATTAGAAAAAATAATACAGTATTAAATAACTTTGAATGAATTTAAATTAAGTATAATTAAAATAGATAGCTTTGTTTAGACATTGCACAGTTTAAGAATTACATTTAAAAAAATGAGTATATAGTTGCTTCTATTTCATTTTCAGTCCTTCTTCCCAGACACTCATCACTTATTCTTAGTGAGTGTCTATTGAATCCCCTATAACTTTTTAACCCCTGGATGAATCTTCTTACAACTTAGCATGAATATTTAACGATAACAGATGATTTACATTTTATATTTGATTTTTTTTTTTCTGTATGG
This sequence comes from Thereuonema tuberculata, assembly GCA_023159025.1. Lineage (NCBI taxonomy): Eukaryota > Metazoa > Arthropoda > Chilopoda > Scutigeromorpha > Scutigeridae > Thereuonema > Thereuonema tuberculata. The sequence goes on from JAFIDM010014012.1 coordinate 71,195,694, forward strand.
GTCTTTGACGAGAAATTTTGGCTGTTTTATATGCTCTCGAAAAATTTGCTCAAACGCGCTCGAAAATATGCTGTTTGCCAGTTGCAGCTTGGCTGAAAAGCGATCGTTTTACACTTATGAGCGGCAAATCGCGTTTTGCTCTCGTTTAGATCGTGATTAACAATACTTGTCAAAAGCAAAGCGACAAAAAAAGTTGATTTCGCAGCTTTGTTTTGCTATTAATTCTCATCTCATTTCACAGCAGAGATAAAGAAAAAGGAAAACAAAAAAAATCCCGGAAGAAGAGAATGTGGTGAATGGATTTCATGGATTGAAACCCCTTGCAAAGAATATCCAGACTTCAGCATGAAGTTAACACTGTCGCAGTTTTTAATTAAATTTTCTCGCCGCCAAGAGCGCTGGTGTCGACTTGCTTCTAAACATTTGCCTGAATTTAGAACTTGTTTTATTTAGAGCAAATGGGAGATTTTTTCGGGCAAGTGGAAGATTTTCGAGCCATTTGCCGTTTTGAGGCAAGTTTTCAAGAGCATGTAAAGCAACCATCAGAAATACATTGGAACCAAGGGAATACGACTCAAATCTTCCAACTAATCCACTAATACCAAGTACTTTCAAATGATTAAAATTAATCGGGTTTAAACAATTGAAGTAAATAATACAGATTGAATTCATTTTCATCAGAATCTGCAAAATTGCTACTGTTTTAATCTCAGTAGATATCATAACTAAACAAGTGAATTCCTTCAATCAAATTAATCAAAAGCAACTCATTTAATGAAATTCGAAAAGCAGTATTTAATTAATTTGTGTACCTGCAAGCAAATGCATTCTATCGAATCCTAAGGAACCTAATAATTCCAAGACCCCCCAAGGGTTAGGGGATTTACAACGCAGATACTGATGAAAAACGTGACCGAACTCTCGAAGGATGAAGTGTAAGCTGGAAATCTGCTTAATTTAGTTTTGCCTGCCTCAGGACTCCAAAAGATTTATTTTTACTATAAATTTTTAATGCAATCTATCTTAGAAAGAGAGAGAAAAACTCGACGGTTTTCCTTTCGGAGCTGGCGAAATAAATAATGGATGGATTCTCAGCGACCTTCAGCATATTTTAACTAGAAATTTTGCACCCAATTTAAAAATACGAGGTTTTTCGTTTATTTTTCTGGCGGTAGTCTTAAGAGATTATGTAAATGTAGAGATGGGATGGCTGTTAATCTTCTGAATTTGAGCTCAATAAATAAACATTTTTTGTTAATAAGCTTTGGTAAATATTTTATTAAGATCTAATTTGTATGGAAGGAATACATTTTACATTCTTATGAATGAATATTTTGCACTGAAAAGAAAGCAATTTTTCTACTGTGAACTCGAATCTTAAATTCTTCGAGTATTTCCAAAAAGTTAAAGTTTTCTTAAGTTAAAACCCAAAGTCTTTGCTAAGATACTAAAACTACTTTATTAAAACAGTACTTTGATAAATTGTAATGTTACATCCACTTAATTATTTTTTTTTCTTATTCTTTCGAAAGTAATTAGTTCGCAAAATGAGCATTATTAAAGTTTAAACATCTGAATGAAGCTAATTTTGAAAGGAGGTCATTTCTTGAATTTTAATGTTTTAAGGGAATATTTCCAGACAAAAACTTTAATGCATCTATTGATTCTTAAAGAGTCTCAAGAAGACGGTGTACCTGGTTCAAAAGATATTAGAGCAGAGGATTTTTGTTGTTGTTGAGCCGGTTCGCACCGAAGTGCGAGCTTCGTAACCGAAGCGTCCGTGTTCCAGGGAGCGCTAGTGTTCCCAAGATAGCGAACCCCTAGCAGACTCCCTAGAATTTCAAGGGAAAGATACTGGGGTGGTTTCCCGTGGCCTTCCCCAGGACGCCATTAAGGAATGACGTCAGACCGAAGAGAAAGTGAAGAAGAGGCTGGACAACACAGGAAAGGAAATTGAAACAGCCATGCCACTGCCGGGATTCGAACCCAGGTACTGGCGCACTGGCCGCCACGGCAGACCGCCGCCGAGACCGCATGGCCATGCCAGCACGGCAGAGCAGAGGATACGCATCCACTATAATCTGGACAGCCTTTGTTTTCCTTCACTTACATAAAACAGAAACAAATTATTGAAGAATTAAGTAAACAGCAGCAAATAAATGAATTACATTTTGTAAATTCTATCAAGACAAAGGAACAAAGCCGAAGAGAAATAAAGTCTTCATGAGCTTCCAGAATTCATGGCATAACTGAAAACCCAAAAATGGTTTTCCCTAAATGGAACAGTTTGAAAGTCTATATGTCCTGTTTATAATAATTTAGTATTAAGAAAGAAAAAAAATTCCCAAATGACGTGAGATTGAGATTGGGACATTTTGCTTAAATGGTCGCGTGACGTCGTCTTCTGATAATATTTTTATCGTAGTAAGTTTTAGGCTGTTTAAACTTTTAAATACAGAATTCTTTAAAATTCAAACAAGGAAAAGGCTTAGAAATAAACGTGTTAATTTAGTTTACTTTGTGGAAGGAGATTGCAGTAGAACAATTGGTTTCAACAGCAATAATAAAATGATCGTTTCAACAAAGACAAAAAATTCTCAAAGTTCACATTTTCCTCAAAATATTAAAATAAAATTTCTTTTTTGGGTTAAGAAAAAAAATCTCCGATTATTTTTTTTCTTTTATTTAATTGCAACATCTGTTAATTCTAATTTTATCACTCTGGTTTCAGAACGGGTTCTAGGGTTCACTCAGCCCTCTACAAAATGGGTAGCGGGTTTCTTTTCTGGCTGGCGGGTGTCAGGCTGACAACCGGGATCACAACTTAGTCCAGCTGATCACGAAATGCCGAGAACCTAACCTCCCGCGACCCACATTGGTCAGTAGTGGGACCTTTTAAATGAACATTAACTTCAATATTTATATATTAATACAAAAAAACAGGAATTTTCTGAAAAAAACCGTTAATAAAAACTGCTTTATTTACTTAAGTTGCTTAAATCTGAGTTAAAGGACAAAGTTAAAGCCGACGCACTTATAAAACTTTGAAAAACTAATTTAATTTTACAAATTAAAATTTACACAACGGTTTCAAATAGACAAAGGAGTATTCTTCTTCAAATGAGTCTGGCTTGAAGAAGAATACTCCCCTTGTGTATTTGAAACCGTTGTGTAAATTTTAATTTGTAAAATTAAATTAGTTTTTCAAAGTTTTATAAGTGCGTCGGCTTTAACTTTGTCCTTTAACTATGATTAGCGCACGTAAAAATTTGATCTTAAGAACTGATTAAATCTGATTAATTTAAAATCATTACAAAATTAAAAAAAATCAATAAAAAAGTACAAATGGCATCTTATCTTTAAATATGTTCACCAATACTTCAAAAGATTCTAGCCTTCGAAAAGTTATTACGGGGAGACAGACAAATTGATACACACACAGACTGATGTGATGAACTTCGTTTTCCTGCAAAGTAGGCTAAAAAATAAATATCTAACTAAAAGATAATTGCCAGAAAGCGGTGCCTGAAGTAACAACAAGATGAATCAGCGTAGACTGGAATATCAGGGAATGCAAATTTCAAGAGGTCAGAACATCCGACAACTCAAGGTTTAATGTCATCACCGTATCTTTGGGACGTAATCTGGAAGAATAAAAAAATGCATGTTCACAACTCAAAATAGCAGCAAACTCAAGCTTTAATTTGTAAAGTCTTTCATTATTAACGGAACTGAGAAACATTCCGAAATAAATAGAATAAAAACATTGCCTAGAAGATCTAAAAGAATTATTGGGAAAACGTAAGAGATAACAACAGGAATGAAGTTGTTCACAAGAAATGCGGAAAGTTGGAGTTTCGAAGTCTCTAAGGTTACTGCGGAGGGAATGGAGTTTCGAAGTTAGCACAAAGAAGGAATAATAAAATATCAGCCTTATTCGAACTTGCAAACACAAACCTGGTAGACTCCCAATGAAGTGGAAAGATAAATGTCAGAGAAATTATTCTTGAGAAATGTGATTAAAAACAGACTAATGTCAAAAGAAAGAAGAAATTTCCTGAATGGAGAGAAAGTGAACTGAATAGGTGTAACTTTAGATTTTGTGGAAAAAGTTATGTTGCTGATTTTTGGTACCGTAATATGCAATTTCATAAATCCTATAAATGGAAAGTATTATTTATTATTAATATTTACTACTACTGTTCAGGCGCTACTTATTCGATGACTGCTTCACTAATCTACATCTGAACCAGTCATAAACACAGATTAAAATTTAGTCGGAGTCGTTCGCTATAAACAGACAACTTAACGAATGCTGAGCACCACCAATATAATAACAAATTGAAATCTTAAGGCATTTTGTGGAGCTATTCGTATATCCATTGTTCTATATTTAACTTTAAAATATGTTTTATTATATGCAAAGGCAATAACATTGATAGCTAAATGCCGTCCGATGTTTCATTGTAAGCTTATTTGGCTGCACAACTTTTGATGATCTTGGTTTCAGATCAACTACACTAGATGATCTGAGAATCATCTCGTCTGAATAATTAGGCTTGTTTCTAAAACTGAAGCTAACTTTTCTATCATAAACATGTCAGTGAAGATTTTATTTTTACTTTTTTCTTTTATAATATTTTTAAAATGAAAAAAATGTAACAACGTTACCAACGTTACAAACTTCGGAATTGTCGTAGCAGGAAATAAGTTTCGCCGGGCTTGAGTGGTCCCTTTTCTTTAATTATGCTGTATTTGAAATTTCGGGCGCAGACAAGTACTTAATTTTTTCCTTTTGCTCTCCAGAGGCCCATAGACGATCCTAAAGATACTAGACTTCAAGGGAAGACTGAAGAAGTACTTTCCAGGTGATGATCACATTCCTGTTCCTTGTAGAGCATCTGCCGAGTCGACGGCTGGACCGTGGAAATGTGTTTAATGAAATGCAAATCCCTTTCAGCTACCGTTTATTATCTTAAATTGGTTTCGCTGGGAAGCCTTGAGGATAATCCTCTGCCGTCTCCTGAAGGGTCAGAGGTTACTGAAGACCGTGAAGAAAACGTCCAGTGTTGGAATTAAAGGCTTGCGAAGGCGACAAATGGAAAAATGCAGCTTAAAAGTGACAAGTCAGTGGTCAGTGTCCAAATCGACCTCTGGCTTCAAATTCCCTGTCAAATGAACGGCTCTTGTCATTGAGAAAGACGGCTTCCACATATTGTTCACTAGTGTCATATATCAATAAAGGAAGATAGGTTTCTAACTATTTCGAAAACACTATTTTCTCTTAAATTATCTTTCAGAAGAAATAAGTGAAAAAAACAACAATGATGTATTAAAATAAAGTAATATTAGAATAGAATAAAATTTAGAATTAAATTTACATGCATATCATAGATTTTTAAAAACATAAAATAAAACAAATAAAAAAAGAGATATATCAAAGACTCAAGGCCACCAAACAAATACATTTATAATAAGTTTATACATTAAAATTTAATACGAACGTTTTCAAAACGACCTGCGGTTCATTTTCAAGTGAGAATTGTGAGAATTCAAATGAGCAAGTGAGAATTCTCACTTGAAAATGACTATTATTAATATGTTAAATTATTAATAAAAAATAAATAAAAAATAAAAAAGAGACATATTTAACATAATAATAAACGGGAAAGTCCTAAGTCATCCAAATATTTAGAATTTGTATAACAGCAATAACACAGACGTAATTAACAAAAAATAGAAAATTGACTCTAAACTTGAATTATAATGTTTATATATTTGAACATTAAACTGCTTTAAAGGAAACTAAAAAAAATAATAAAACATGAAAAAAAAAAAAAAAAAAAAATAAAAAAAAAAAAAAAAACAATATCTAAAATATCTACATAAAATATAAGGTAATTGTTTTGTTTAGCTTTGTAAAGAAAGAGACGAAAAATTGTTTCTTGAGATGGTGAACATTAAACAGAAAACAGAAATTAGAAACTAAAAAGGCAATTAAAAAAATAGCTGAAGTCGTTTGCTTAACTATTCTTTTTAATGTACTTAAACTTTGATCACACTTTTATTTTAGATTAATTGCTTTTTTTTTCAAAATAGCATTTAATAGGGAAAATGAAATAAACTTAATTGTTTTAAATGATAACAATTATTTCACTGTTAGTGACTTAAATGTTATAACGAGACATTAGTTGATCTAGTTAATACCATACTTTATTTATATAACAACTAGTTTACTCATACGATTTTAATGGGTTCTTGAGACCTTTTTTTATTTCATAATTAAAGAAATAATAGGTTATTAGAGAAATAATAATATTTCATTGGATTTTATAATCATCTGTTTTTACTACTGACATCTTGTGCTGTTCTTCAACGGCAATTCGATCATAAAAATGTAAATTGTATTTAATTGAAAATTTCGGAATCTTTAAGGAAAGATCCTGGAAAATCGTAAGGAATCCACAGGTTCGTAATTTTTGAAATATGATCTCATAATAAACAGTTTTAGTGAAGGAGAAAATTTGATTCTGCGCCAAATCCTAACGCCCCATAATTCTTTCCGTATTGAAACAAGTTTCCCATTGCTTGGAAAAAAGAATGATTTAAAAGACGGTTTTCGTCTTTATGGGGAGTTAATTAACAATATGAAAAATACGAGATAAGATAAAAAAAAAGGCTTGTTATTAGAATAAATCAGACATATACAACAATGGCATTTATGCATTATTTTCTATCAGATTGTAAGTAACAATGAATGATGATAATTAAAAGCCATTATTATCTAATAGAAAGAAATTGCATATCAATACCATTGTTGGCTTCCAAATAATAGTCTTTATTGAATTTAAAACGGATTAGTTAAAAATTTCAGTAGTAACAATTAAATAACTTAATATTAATGTAATATTAAGAAGAATAATAGTAATATAATAAAATAGTATAATATGTATACTCATTATTAAATAATATATATATATATATATATATATATATATATATATATATATATATAAATTATTATGTAATTTTATTAAATTACTATTATTCTTCTTAATATTATATCAACGTTACAATGTAGTAAATGTTGTATCAATCTACTATGATATTTTTAATGCAACTTAATAATAGAGTAGATAGTAGTTTTTAATATAATATCATACAATATAATTATATAATAATATAATATCATATAATATAATTATGTCATATAATATAATTTAATAATAATTAAAAAATATTATTATTATAATAAAATCAGAAAATTATTCCCAAGTAGGATAGTGATTTTCAAGTTTCTTAAATTAAATATTATAAATTCACATTGATATTTCCGCTTCAAACTGCCTTAATGTTTTTAATAACAGAAATGAAAAGAAATAAAGGAATATTTGAAAACAACTAGTTTTTTTACTGCAAATTTATTAGAAATTGCATTAAACTAAAGATTTACAACAACATTAAACTAAACATTTCCTTGACTTCTCAGCAGGAAAAGTGGCTTCTCGGCACTACATAGAAATGTAACAGAAAAGTGAAGTAGAGAGAAAGAAGCTGATGAGTCCTAAAAAGGACGAAATAGCTATCCCAGATTGCTTTTGATAATGACTCAATGCGTTAAAAGCAAACAATTCTTACGAATTTGTGCAGTTTCAGATGTTTCTTACTCTTTTCATATTACATTTATGCACGTTAAACCTTCTTTATTATTAAATTTTCGAATTTTCGTTGGGCCTTATGCCTTTATTAAATGCCTTTCGAGCCGAGCTCAATGTTGGCCAAGGTAATTTTGCTGTGATGGTTACAGCGTTTTTGCTTTAGTTGTTTGCTCTCAACCGGGTCCCACTTTCCTAACGGCGAGGCGGGATCATAGGTATTCGACGCATTCTGAGTTCCATTATCAAAGCTAAATCTGGCTGATGAGTCCTAAAAAGGACGAAATAGCTATCCCAGATTGCTTTTGATAATGACTCAATGCGTTAAAAGCAAACAATTCTTACGAATTTGTGCAGTTTCAGATGTTTCTTACTCTTTTCATATTACATTTATGCACGTTAAACCTTCTTTATTAGAGAGAAAGAAGTGAAGTGGAATGAAAAAGATTAGGAACAATGGCTGAAAGATATTTGGTCTTTACTTAGATCCTATTTATTCTCGAGTCTTTGTAATAAGACAGGAGTCACAATAAGACTCAAATGGGCAAAGACTTTTAAGAATAAAAATAGCAAAGTAAGTACAGATTCATTTACGTTGTTTCTAAGAAGAAGACTCAATATTTTGGTCGTAAATTTAACAGAACTTGAGAAATAGCGGCTTATTTAAACAGAATGTCAGATAAATTTAAAATGTCAATCTTTCTAATGGAATTAAAGTAAGAATCGAGAATAAACTACACAAATTGAATGCAAACACTGCAATTCCAGACATATGTTAGCACAGATGGTAAGTGTAGACATCCGAGTTGAAGCTCTTTAGGGTTAAGCATAAACAGATCAAATTAGGAATGAAGAAGTCAGTGACACAGTCAACGCTGAGGGTTGAAATGAACAGGGCTTCGTAAGATTATCCAGAGCTACTTTAGAAGCTAACCAGAGAGATGTTAGAAGAGTTTATTAATAAAAGCGGCAAGAGATGACCACACATTGTTGAAAGCGAGGACTGCTGGTCGATTAGATTCGTATCACTTCAGGAGAAGGCTAGAATTTTTTAGCTAGCAAACTAGTAGTTTGATACCGCGAAAATATTACGTAATGCAAACTGTTTTAAATTAACAAGCGAACACTGCTTCAGTAGTCATTTATTGCTTCGACGACTCAGTAATGGACGACATCATAAGCCCAGCTTATTTTTAATTGAGAAAAGGGTCTCGAATAATTAGGAGCCTCGAAATATTTTTAGTAAGTTTTTAAAACTTTTTAATATTGTAAATTAGCGCTTCTAATGTTGATTAATTAAATGTTTTAAATTAAATATTTCGTAAACCAACGAACCTCA
>JAFIDM010014012.1:71210152-71238507 GCA_023159025.1 Thereuonema tuberculata
TGGGAGGGCCATTTGCGGGCTTTTCAAAAAAAAAGATAAAAAAAAGAGGGATCTCGCACTCAGGGGACAAATCCCAAGTGAATATCAACCACGTTCGGAATTAAAAACATTTCTGTCTAATCATAAGCAGAAGTGGAGGCAAATGATCAATAAATAGTCACAGTTTATCTGATTTTCAAAGAAAAGAAAAGTAAAAAACATTGAGAACGTTGAAATTTTTATTATTATGGGTTGCCCTTACATTTATGCTTTAGCACAAAATTATGTACACTTTTTTTTTTTTTTTTTTGCTTTATACAATGTGAAAAAAAAAATGTTTTCACATTACATTTGTTTAGAAAAGTTGTATTATTAATCAGTAAGCTATTCAAGCTGATTGGATTTCATCAGATTTTGTTTAGAATGAGGTAACATCAAAGACCTGATCTTTCTTCTATTTATTTATTTCATTGGTTGTGTGAAATGCATGATCTTTGTTTTGATGACAATAAGCTATGGGCATAGCAATTGTTAGCAGAAAAATAAACAAAAAAAAAACAGTAACAGAATGATGTTGTTTCGAGGTAGGAGAGGTAGGGAAAAAAAGATGGATATATTGGGTTGGCCAAGAAGTTCGTTTGGGTTATTTTACGTAAGATGGCTCTAGCAGCGCTTAGGTGTCTTTAACGTCATTGGACACGATTTTGTTACATTGTATTGTGACATCTGTCATATCAGCGTGCATTTCAAACAAAACATGATCAAAATTGATGAATTTTGTGTCACTAATTTAATATTGAAGATGGAAGAAAATAAACACCTAAGACCAAATGTTTCTTTGATGACCAGACAACTGTTACTCTGGAAGTTCTGATTCATCCGCCCTATTCACCAGACATTGCACCTTCGGATTTCCATTGATTTCGGTCTTTACAAAATTCTCTTAATGGAAAAAATTCAATTTTCTTGGAACATCTAGATCATTTTTTTTTTGCTCAAAAAGATAAAAAGTTGTGTGAAGATGGAATTATGAAGTTACCTGAAAGATGGCAGAGGGTAGTGGAACACACGTTGAAGAAATCGTTCAATAAAATTATTGGTAATAATGAAAAATGTGTGTTTCATTTTTACTTAAAAACCGAACGAAGTTTTCTGCCCAACCCAATAGCTGTTGATAACGATTCTTTCTCCCTAATTTAATTTTATATTTAAACTTGTTCTGTTTTCTTCACAGTGTAATGCTGTATTTCGTTAAACTTAAAATCATGTTATCCTTCGGAAATCTCATTAGAACCCAGTGAGAAAAAAGTGAACAGTAAGAAAAGTAAGAATTTATGGGAACACATTCCAATGAATCTGTACGTTTAAAAGGAAGATGAAAGGTAAGAGAAAATTCAGTTTAAAGGAATTGTACGGTTTACTGAAATCACAAATGAAGGATGTGTCCTGTTCCGGTCAAATTTTCCTCAATACGTAACCCTGAACAAGAGACATACCTAAGCTGTCCAAAGGAAGAGAATAATGTATCTTTAACTACACTGGTATTTACTTCGTGAAAAGAGGATGTTAATTAGAAGAAGAACAACATCTAGGGGTTTGTTTGTCGAAGCGATGGGATTTTCTGCGTCAATGTCAGTCGAAATTCGGGGAAAGGAATCCGAAGATTTCTTAGAGACGGACACTCCCTTGTTCATCTGGTCATTCGGAGGTTAAGGGCCTGACTCAAGCAAATGCAGGCAACTGCATTTAGTCTGAAAATTTAAATAATTAAAATTAAATAATTTTAGGACTTTCAGTCTGAAAATTTCAATATGAACTTGTGAAGCATCTGGAATTTCTATTTTCTTGTTTTTAATTTTCCAAATATTCTGTAATTCATTAAATTAAAATTCAAAAACAGTCAATTTTGGTGTTACTCGGTATTTTGAAAGTAAAAAAAATTGACAAAAATTTGAAACGATAAAAAATTCGTAATATAATGACTTGTATTTAAAATATTCATTGTAAATATTTTAGTGCAATAGTTAATTTTTAAGAAATAAAAATTGTGTTTTTTTTTTTAAATTGCTTGAGATTAAATTATTTTTTTTTTTTTTACAGACTATCAAATAATTGTAATAAAAAAACGTTTTCAGTAAAAGCTTTTTAAATATCATTTGATGCTGTTCATTTCCAAAAATAAATTTGTTTTGAAGTATTTTTTTATAGAAATAGATTTTAATAGAATTAACAATTTCTGAAGTTTAATTTAATTAATTACAGAACAATTGAAAATTAAAAACAAGAAAATTCCAGATGCTTCACAAGTTCATATTTAAATTTTCAGAATTTTAGGTGCATTGGTAAATGAAATATATAAAAGAAATAAAAGATTTGCAATTGCCTGCAATAGCTTCAATCAGGATCTTAAGGTATAGAAATAAAAAAAAGGCATTTCTGTCTTAGTGACAACGCCAATCTCGCGGCCCCATTTCTTAGGTTGGTCCAAACTACTTAAAATCTTGGAATTTGAGTTACTCCACTCTGCCTCTTCATTTATGTTTTCAATCTCTAACTAAACTACAATATGTAAATTACTTTGTAGTTAAAATTTCGATTTGATTTTGATGGGAAAAATTTGTTTAATTTTTTTTTGTTAAATATTTCCTTATAAACTTATATGTTCTTCGGTTAAAGAAGAAGGTATATTCACGTAGTTGCTAATTCTGTATTTTGAGAAAAAAACCAAACAGAAATAAGGAGAAATAACTAAATTGCTCCATCATTTCTTTATTTCTTTCCGTTTCTTTCTTTATTTTATTTTCTGGTAACAGCAACAACCTAAAAACCAATTTCTTTCAATCCAGATTAAGAGAAAACAGATACTTCATCTCAATTTACCTTCACTAGTTCTTTCATCTAATTGAAGCAACAAAGAAAGAAGAAAGACGTATTTTTTTTTCCTTTAACCTTCCACTAACTTCTTTCAAATATTCATTGGAACATCGTTCGTATTTTGAAAAGTTTCCTTCATACAACTGAGTTTCAAAATTAGAACATTGCTTGGGTTTTTAGGTTCTTTTCGTTTTTATCGCTGCAGCTATTCATTAACACTTGGGAAATTGGTTTCTTAATTGGTCAATTCGGAGTAAACGCTATTCAAATAGCTATAGAGAAAATGGAGTTTCAGTGTACCTTCCAACAACGGTGTTTCTCAAGTAAAAAACAAACAAAAAGACATCTGACAAAAAAAAAAAAAAAAAAAAAAAAAAAAAACACAATAAAATAGACCTACATTTCAATATTTTGAAATCATAATTACGAGTAGTAAGAAAGGATAAAAATGCGAAATTAATGTTAGTAAAAAAAGCGAGCATTTCTTGTAAATTTTATCTTGAAAATAGGGCCCATGCAATTTGAGGAAATGGGATGAATCTACCGTTTTCGGGTGCGAGAAAGTGATATAGCTAGGTCTCCGCTTCCGGAAAACTCATTAGGGAGTAAATGATTTGATCTGGGTGCCAGGTCAGTGTCTACAGTGTTTTTACTTTATTTTCGTTTTTATTTTATTCTCAATAAATTCGTGTTCTGTGCGTTTTTACGTGTAATGAAATAATAATTTTATATTTACCTATAACAAAATAATTTTACTTAATTTATTTTAAAACTTTTTCCTTTTCAATGTCGCATGTATTCCATTTTCCGGAAAGAGCGTTAAATAACCAGATGATTATCTACAGCACTTGCTTACTTTATTTTCGTTTTATTTTACCTAGCAAATCTGTCTTCTAGGCACTTATAAATGAGCTCTAAACTACTCAATAACTGAAACTAAACATGACTTAGAATTTCTTTCGAAAGTCTACGTATTTTGTGAACTTTTTAAATAAAATTATTCATTGTAAGCCAGAAATCACTTATTTAAGAAATAGAGTTTGAATTTGAATTCACATGATGAGCTTTCTTTCTAACTTCTAGAAGGCTCAGTTTTAAAATGAGTCTCTTTTTTTATTTTTAAATTCAAATCATTAATTAAAATAAGAGGCAATAAAATTATTTAAAAATTGTAATAAATTGAAAGTACATTACATCTCCGCAGCTTGCGAAGTCTTTGACAGATTTCATTGTCAACTACAAATAATAATAAAGGTTCTACAACGAATAATATAATTTATTATAATAATAAAGGCTTATTACTATAAACAATAATATTAATAAAGCTCAGTTTTATATAATTTTTAAATAATTTATTATTTGTAGTTGACAATGAAGACTTCGAAAGCTCCAGAGATGTAATGTATTTTTAATTTATTACGATTTTTAAATAATTTTATTGTGTGTTTGTCTCTTATTTTAATTAGTGAAAAAATTTAACTCACGTTTAATAATCCTACTAAATTCAAATCAAACTAAATTTTTCCAATAGGTCAAAGATGCTTATTTGAATTAGACATTCAATTTTACTTTCTTTGAAGTATGCGAGAATGGAAACTATTTGGCCAATGTGGCTTCGCTTACATAACACAACTACGTACTGTGTAGATTCTCTCAGCTATAGCAACAGGAACAATTACGAGTGAGTGTTGGATTCTCATGCACTGCTCTTGACTCCCGTCCAATAAACACACTTTTACAGGGCAAACATTAAATACTTTCAACAAAGGAAACGGCTTTTCTGGGATTAAAGTCCAACAGTTGTGGGTTTTAGCAAAGAAACATTAAAACTGGTGAAAAACCTTTATCTATTAAAAATCGGAATATTAATTCTATGTTGCGGGAAATTTCGTATTTAATACAATGATAGTTATTCATGCACCTGATTTACATTTCCGATGCTGATGAAAAAGAGATGGTATTATGCATTACAGCAATTCTAAACACGATATCTAGAATACGACCCAGTGATTAGTTTTATTATCATTAATTATTATTGATATTTATTTCTCCTGACGTTGTTGCCATTATAATGTTTTGGGGATAATTAACATTAAAACAAATACATTATTATATCATATTATATATGTATGAATTAAATTTTCTAATAGTACGACATAAATTCAGGATGACAGCCGTTTGTACTTGATTATTATTATTATTTATTATTATTAATCAGTAAATGCCTGCGTTTTTCTTTTTCGATGCATTCAAATAAATTAATTCATTAACTGAAAGTTAGGCAATTACATTATTTTTAACAGCGCTTTAAGCATTTTCTCTTTATTCTTTGAAATTGTCAAATGATTTTTCAAGAAATAGAGATGCTGTTACCTTGGCGATTTTTCTAAAATGTTTTCTTATCATTTTCATCAATAATAAGTAATAATAAATAATTCCAATTAAGATTATGCCAAATGTAATTAATATTTCCTTGATGAATGTAACCAGAATCAGTGAAAAAAAAAAGTACCATTCTAAAAACAGATAGGCCTAATCGGTTTACAATGTGTACATTTTTTTTTATTTAAATTGTTCCTATTTTTTTTTTTCCAGAGATATTCGTCTTATTTTCGTTGTATGTACAGTGGTGGTCAGAATTACAAGGACAACTGAAAATTTCACAGAAAAAAATTATTTCTGAAGTAAATAAAGTGAAATGTATGCATAAAATGCTTTTTTATGCTAGAAATCATTGTAGAATGCAAAACATTGGAAAATGCAAAATATAAATGTTTTGTCATATTTAACAAAAAATGTCATTGTAAAAACTGGACAAAATTATAAGAACAATGAATGTTGTGGCCTGAAACACACTAATAATTAATAATCTCCCCCTTCTTCTCAATCACTTTCATCAGTCTTGATGTCATAGAGTTTGACAGTTCCTTCAGAACGTTTTTAGACATGTTTTTCCAGGCTTTTTCGATGGAGGACATGAGTTCTTGCTTATTTTGATATTGAATACCATTTTTGTATACTTCGTGTGCCAGAATACCCCACAGGTTTTCCATTGGATTTAGATCTGGGCTTCTGGCCGGCCAATCAAGTAATTTTACGAAATTAGCATCAAACCATGCTTTCGAAGTTTGAGAAACATGTACTGAGGCATTGTCCTGCTGGAAGAAATAGTCTCCACTCGTTATTAACGGTGCTTCTGGTAAAAGATTATCACCCAATAAATCAACATAACTCTCAGAATTCATTCTGCCCTGCACAAAAACTATTGGAGTAATTCCGCTAATTGCGAAACCTCCCCAGACCATTATTGAGCCACCTCCAAATCTACGCTTTGCGAAAATTTCTTTTTCTTTACGGAGATCATACCAGAAGTAGCGAAAACCATCTGGTCCATCCAAATTAAATTTTTTCTCATCGGAAAAGATAACATCATCCTACATTTTCCCCATAGTAATGCATTTTTTGGCAAACTCCATCCTCAGTCTCTTATGAACTTTTGTAAGAGGCGGTCGTGACATAAGTTTTCCATAACGAACCTTTTTTTCTTTTTGTAAAACACGTCAAACAGTTCGAGCACTGCATCGTAAGTTTAATTCCCGTTTAATTTCCGTTGATGTTTGTTTTTTGGAGCAAGCTCGCCTTATTATCATTTTTTTCACACGCGCAGAAACAGAAGATGGCCTACCTGTATGTGTTTGCCGTCCATATTTTCCGGGATTTTTAAGAAAATTATAAATAACCGTTCTCGATCTATTCAGCTTTGTCGAAATTTGACGTACAGTAAGTCCTGAACTTTTAAAAGCAAGCACTTTCCCTTTCTCAAACTCCGAAAGTTTCGTGCCTCGCGGCATGACTAAAAAAATTGAATACGACGTTCGCAATCGCTTACTACGCATTTATATCGTCTGGGAGTGCCGTGTGCAGAACAACAAACATGCAAATTTTGCTTTTTAGAACACACAAATAGCGTTGTCCTTATAATTTTGTCCATATCACATGGCTGTCTAAATTCAAAATACACTTTATGAATATGAATTTCCCATATATTTCCATAAAAACTAATAAAAAAATGCTTCATTTATCATTGGTTTCCAGCCATAAAATTTGCGTAATTTTCCGGCCAGCTCTAGACAAGTTTGCCGATTTTTTCCTTTGTCCTTATAATTTTGACCACCACTGTAGCTGGTTATAGAAACAAATAGGGTTATTGTTAAAGATAGGAGCAAAAAAAAAATACGGTTCTACCTTTGGACATTTCTTTAAACGTGAATTTTAAACAGTTAAAAAAAAATGATTGAATCTCTCCATCATTCAAAGATTTTCAACTGAATCGGAAACTAAGAACAATTTAAGAGAAAAACGAGAAATCAAAAGATATAAAGAGAAGCGAATAAAATTGAAGAGAATGTTGGAAAGGAAGTTAAAATAAGAGCGGGAAATCAATGTGTAAGAAATTCCAGTGTCTAACAGAGAGAATTGTCTCCATTTACTACTTATTTCACTTTCAATTAAAGAGTGAAAGTGAAGGACTCCGAATTGGCGTAACTAAAAGAACAACGCAATATATGTTAACGTTCTCATTTAAGCCTTCAACAAGTGACCATTTATTGAATCAAATTCCACGCTTGATCATTTGTGGGGGTAAATTAAAGAAACATTCATGAGACAACGTAAAATATATCTTCTCTAATTTACGGCCATGCACACTAATATAAAAGTAGATTTAAAAAGTTTAAAAAAGATTAAAATACAGACAGTTTCGTTCTGAAAATGTACAGAACTTCCTCAATGTGAATTAAAAACACAGAAACACTCACTTTAATACAGGACATTAAACACTATACTTTAATTACTTTTTTTTTTTCTAGAAGAAAGAGTTGTGAAAATCCAAATAAATAAATCGCCGTTCTGGTAATGACATCTATTTTTTTTTTTAATTGAAGGCCTTATGTTTCAGGCTGGACGAAGGCGTCTCCAATAACTGAGGGGACTCTGGTCATAATCATTGCTACTGACCAGGGTGAAGGAAGGTGATGAGAAAGGGGACAGAGAAGAAGCAGACAAATACAGAAAAGAAAGTAAACATCCGAGTCCGACGCCGGGATTCGAACCCAGGCACCGATGCATCGGTCTCATGGAAGACCGTCGCGTCGTCTAATCCCTTAGAGCTTAGACCATGCCGGCACCGCGGTAATGACATAAAATATCGTTACATTATAATTCCTCCTACCCAAAAATTATCTTGAAATATTTCATTTGATAAAGCTGCTTAATTCTTCAAATACCAATTCAACTCTTCCTGATGATAAGTTTAATCAAAATCACAGCGCACATCAAGCGCAAAATTAAATTGATTTACACAGTTAATTACGGAGCATTATTGATCCTTAGAAATTCTTTTGCTTGACGTCCGTAAAGAATGTCTACGGGAATGTTGGTCGTCTTAAAACCCAAATTTCTTCACAAATTGAGAAATTTATAAATAAAAAAGTAGACCACCCTTGTCCGTAAATGTGCTTGACAACAGTATCAGTTTGAGATCCAATTCACTGTTCAAAAGTTCATAGAATGATGGTGAGCACGTTTTCACGATCGTCACTTTTAACTTTCCTTAAGAAAATGAGATAAAAAAAAAAAAAAAATCACTTTTTCATTATGTGCTAAAGTTAAAATTAAACTGTACCGCTTAGGCCATGCAGGGCCTGGGATGCGCCAGAGGTTTAGCTCCCAGCGATTCCCGGCCAAGGGGACTAGTGGAGATCGCATGGTCAGTCCGACGCTCGCCCGCGTTTAATCGTCGAGTAAGAAACCCGGTACCTATTTGAGAGAGGGCTGGGTGACCCCTATAGTCCGTCTAGAAGAGAAATAGCTGGAAAAATCCCCGACCACCGCCCAGCTCCTCCTGGGTTCAATTACTTGAGAAATAGTAATTTCTTCTGTCTTAAAAGAAAAATTCCAGTATTCAAAACCATTTACAAAAAAGTTATCTTAATAATGATCTAAAAAAAAATTAATGTTTGACTGATTAGTATGGCAAATGAAACGTCTGCTTAAAATTAAATCTGATGTTGTTTTTCCATCTAAATTGATTAATCTAAAATAACACATCAACAAAAGTGAAAACCATGAACTATTCAGTAATCGCCATTTAGGAACGTCTAATTAGCGAAAATTAACAGTGATTGAAAATGATCGATTACAATTGATTGAGTCTTCATGGTTAAGTTAAAATGGAATCGGTCAGTGCTGGCAGTGGGAGGGATTTCTAATTATAACAGAAGAATTTACTACGATTTGTAATTAAAATCTTCTTCTTCTCTTTTAACAATAGTTAAATTCTCAATTTAATGTTATTTTGCAAAACTGATAAGATTAAGGATTACAGTATATATTTGAGAGAAGCACAGTGCCCAAGATTGGGCCAAGGTTTTGTGGTTTTCTTGACAATGACACAAACCATTTTGCTTGTATTTGCTAATGTATTTAGAAAGACACTAAAGAGGATAAAGGTAGAACATAAAATCTCTTCAGAAATTACGCCCTCCCCCCAAAACACACAATGTCTTACTCCATAGCCGTACGATGATCTTTGGACGATTGGGAAAATTTTGCCAGTGGCCATAAGAAAGGGCTTACATGGCTTGAAATAATATCGAAAATAAGATTGTATCCTTGAAGAAAAAATATTTATCATAAACGTACCGTTAGCTTGCAACTAGTACTTAAATTGCCAGTACATATAATGGATTCGTGATTCACAAACTAATTATATATTACTTACATCTATAATAAGTAACTAATAGTAATTACGATAAAAAACATGGGCATATGTATTTTGGAAAATTCTGGAAACTGCGATTCAGTAAAATCAGCGAATTGTATAATACTTGTATCTTTGGTACATGAGGTCATCGAGTTAGCAGACATTGGATATGACCTGATGTTTACTAGAAAAAAAGCAAATTCTTTTGTTTTTGCTGAACCTATAACTTCCCCTCAGAAAAGATGCTACACTGATTTGCTTCATGATAGAAGCTGTATCCAAACAGAGAAGGGATCAGTGAAATCTGAAATTTGTAATTCAAAAAACACTTTTTTGATTAAGGTATATGGCCCAAATATCGCCCATCTAAGAAAACCTGCCCATATTCTTGTCATTTATCTTCTCAGTGGCTTCAAACAATTACAATATATCATATTAACCTTCACTGACATGTTCCTGAACCAATTATAGATATAACTATTATTTTTTATTTTTCCTCAATTTTGTTCTGTCAAGAGATATATTTTGAATTTTGTGAAAGTGTTCCAAATATCGCCCACACCATTAAATACTTTGTTTTTTTGCACTTCTTTGCATTTTTTTGTTTTTTTCTTAATCTTTTCGCAATTCTTTATGGGTGTTGCGAGCTTCTTTTTCTTTGGATCTTCTAAGTTCAGCCCCTTAGGACTTAATTTCCTTTTGCTGAGAGAATTCATTAGAGCAATTTTGAATGGTGACCCACTCACAAGAGTAGGACATTAAATGTTTTGAAAGCTTTCAGAAGGCCCATTTCTTTATTTTTTACAGCTGTAACAGCTTCCTTCATCTTGACTCTGTCCCATGTCTTACGTTGAGACATCTGTAATAAACCAAAATAAAATGTATAAATATAAGTTCCAAATATCGCACAGTGGGCGATATATGGAACAACGAGGTGGGCGATATTGGGCACTCTCTAGCTTGTCAATTTGGCGGACGCTACAAACAAACCGGCTACCTCTAACAAGTTACAGAAATTATCAACAGATAGGTTATTTCTTTCACTATTTCATAATATTAGGTGGTTATGATGGCATGAATAATTCATAAGCTGCAGTACTTAAAGAAACAGTAGGTTCATAACTTACCAGAACGAAAAAACTATAAGAATTCACAAAAAATAAACGGGTTGAACTAACATCACCAAATGAACACAGCGTGCTAATGGAAGGAATGGCAAATTGTTTCCATCGGTTCCCGCATGATAGCATCACTATCCCGTCCTACATCGCACTGGGCGGTATTAGGAACCTGGGCGATATTTGGGCCATATACCTTATCTATTTTTTTTTATGTCGATTAGCTTTTAAGTTACTTCTATTTAGAAATTAAATTTTTACATTATCTTCTCTCAGAATAGGTATGGAAATTCAATTTCAAAACTATAAGTTTGACTAATTAAATTTCGTTGAATAAACCAACAGGTTGATCGAGAATGATTCACGGTTTCTCATTGTTGGTTCGAGAGATCTTTCAGTAGGTGAATGTGATCCGTTGTATAACTATTCTTCTATGTCAGGAAGCCACTCTCCTAACATGTAATTTCATGGTTTGGTGGCGAATCAGTATTGGCAGTCGTTCAAATCTCTCGACTGGAATAACACACTAACAGGCCAATTGTACAAGGCCAAGTTCCTCCATTTACTTCCGTCATTTTTCATATCTTTGTACAACGACAGGAAGATTCGCTTTCAACAATGCACGATTGTGTTCTTAGATTTTCGTTTTTTAGCAGAGAAATTAATTATTTTTAGCAGAGAGAATCTAATAACTGAAGCGTTGGTGGTCTCCAGACCTTTGTCTTACTCTAAATTATTGCATTGCTTCAGAGGCAGAAGAAGAATTCGTCTACTTCACAAATCAATGAAATAAAAATATATGAATAGCAATGATGCACACCACGAAGTAAAATAAGAATTAAACTTTAAGAAAAAGGACTGTTTCTTTAACAGATATCCCATAATCAGCGCATTGACACTTGCGTTGATAAAGAGATGTCTATTGAAGATCCCTAAACTAGACCGTTCTCTTAAATTTTAATTCTTATTATATTTCACAGTGTGAATCATTGCTATTCAATAATTTACGTGTGCTAAGAATGATATGATTATTCTTATATCATTATTGGCAAACGTAAATGTAATGAAAACCTTTATATATGAAAAACTTTATATATAAATCTTTATACATTCGGAATGGAGTACGTTTCAAATTGGAGAATAAACTCATACTAGGCTATTTGATTAGAGAAAACGCTCTTATAAGTATATCTTTTGTTTTTGCATTCTTCCCGGTACAATCACAGGATTTTTTGTAATTAAAATTCCGCTTTTAAGTATTCTTTGTTTATTCAGAGATAACTGATGTGACGTATTTCACAAATATTCAAGAATGAAAAAGTGTTTGTTTGGTAACTTGATCAAATGCCGAAATGTATTAAGTATTTTACATTGTGAAAATTCAGTTTGAGACAATTTGATTCATTTTCCGTCATAACACAGAAATAATTTACAGAATAACTATTTTTCAGTTGTTTTTCTACGAAGTCAATGCTCTTGTAACGAATGAATTAGAACATGTTGATCCAGAATGTTAAGACGACCCAGAATAAGCACAGTTTTAATAAAAAAACACAAAAAAGTGAATAAACAGTCAGAACAGTTTCGGAAATCCTTTTTTTTTTTTTTTTCGACTTTCTTCTTCGGGTTTAAGGAGACAATGAGGCAGTTACAGTTAATGCAATTTTCAACATCATGAGCGATGGTCGGTAGACTGGCGCAGTTCATTACGGGCCATCTGAAATGTAATGGATTCTAGTCAGTCTTTACATCACATTTACGCTGTTGCCAAATTTCGCAACTATAGGAAAAGGAATATTTTTGTACAGCACTAAAATCATTATGAAGATCCACCCCTCTATTCCAGTAGTTGGCGTTTTTGCAACTTGAGATTTTCTGACAGGTTTGGAAATTAATGCAGTTCTTAGAATTATAGTAAACAAAGCACTCATCAACATTAGCGAAAAAAAAATCAATGGATGATATCATTCTTTATGACAAGACACCGAAAATGAAAAAAAATAAAAGGAGGAAAAGAAGATATATCAACTCCATCAGCTGTCTCCATAATTTTGATGAGATTTTCGATTGTAATCAACAGCAAAGTCCTTCATCATCTCTGTTTATTGTCGTGGTTGGCAGAGCTTGAAGTACGTCCCAAATTAATCTTTTTAAAAAATACTTTAATCAAACTTATTTTATCGTTCTATAATTTTTTCTGGACCTTCCCCATTAACAAGTAAGGAAAGCCTAAACGCTGTAACAATACTACAATGTTTGGTAAAAAATGCTATACAATTTTATAAGCAAACATTAATGAAAAATTTTTTTTGACAAAAGCAAAGATTCGAACAGAAAAAGAAGCTTTGTAGGTTAAACATTCCTTAGAACACAAATGTAAATTAACGAAGTAATTAAAAAAGGCCATACACACACATACTTTAAAAAAACTTAAAAACACATTAAAAGTTTTAGGACACGACCAGGTTTCGACCGGATATGCCAGCCATTTACAAGTGTAACTTTCATTAGATACAAGCTGCTTGTAAAAGAATATTGATCAATGACAAGACGAAATGCAAATGAGACGATTTCCTTCATCGTCCTCTGGTGCCAGGAACCGTAAACTGAAGAACCTTCAAGGTAAACAGAATGTCAGGTAAACAGGAATCTGATGTACTTCAGTAAGTCAAAAGCTGGGCCGGGAACTTCCACGTCGAAACTTATAAGGCATAAAAACATGGAAAGGGTTACCGATGTAGGCTTGATGACTATTGGGAAAAAAAAGGGAGAAAAAAGGGGAAGGAAATAGAGGTAAGGGTTTTAAAATTATCTAATCTCCAATACAATAAGGTTGAATTTCAGGGGTTATTAATGAGGTCTTAATCTTTTACTGGAAAGCCATATTGATAAATTGTTTTGACGGAAATTGGAACAATGAGACTCTGCTAATATGATCAGGGATTCATTATATTTTTGAAGGAAGTGGTTTCACTTCACGATATCCTCCACCACAAAACAATGGAATTGTATTCTCCATACTGAGAATACTCACAATTGTAATTGTAAATAGTTTCGGAAAATAAAATAGTCTATTCACTCAGTTTTCGCCTAAATAAAGTAACTCGCAAAATTAACGATAAAATTAAACTATTCATCCCCGTACTATATACTTCTTACAAAACGAAAATTAATTTGCTTTAATAGAGCAACTAAACAGCAGAGTTCTGGGACCTGAAAATAGGTTCGGTTTAATCACCGAACTTTAATGAGGTAAAGGTCAAACTCTTAAATAGGAAATTTGATATAAATCAACGCATTTTGATTTAGTTACGAACATCATTTTTTTTGCTCCTTGTTTAAAGTAGCCCATAAGACAAGTTTATGTAACAACATCAATAACTAATAAGATGAATACAATAATTCTAACATTTTTGAAATTCCTTGTAAATTAGTGTATAGTTCTTTTAGTTGTTTGAGGATATAAGAGTTTGGTCCATATTTTCAAATGGCGTTACATGCACCAAAATCTAATCAGGAACGGACAGTAAGAATAAAATGCTAAATGCGAAATTGAAAATTTGAACAGTGAATTACTTTTTGAATTATTTAGGGTACATAATGTTTTTCTAAATGTCACTTAACATAACTCTATAAATGCAAAAATCTGAAGAGAAATACATAATAATGTCTTAAATATGAAACTTGTGTTGATCAATTCATTACTCTTAAATTTTTTTAGTAGGTGTTGAATTTTTTTTGTTTTGGTCAACACTTGCTATTGGATGTATTGCTACCGAACTTTTGAACAGTGCGACTAGAGCAAGTTTAAATTAAAATCAGAGAATTTATTCAATAAGAGAAAATACGACAATTACAGATCTCAATTTATCGATCTGCAGATTCGCTCGGGTTTTGGCTAACTAGCAATATCCTCCTCGTAGCCTTCTGTATCTGGACGGTCCTCTTCAAATTCTCCCGGTACTTGAATCGAGTTGTGCGGCCCAGAGTTGTCTTCCTCGTAGCATTCTTGTCTCGGGACAGTCCTTGTTATCTTCTCCCGGTGTTTGGATCGAGTTATGAGGCCCAGAGTTGTCTTTCTCGTAGCCTTCTGTAACGGGACGGTCCTTGGTATCTTCTCTCGGTAATTGGATTATGTTGTGCGGCCCAATTCGGTCTTCTTCGTACTCTTCTTTAATGGGACGGTCCTTGGCATCTTCTCTCGGTAACTAGATTGCGTTCCACAGCTTGTGAGCTTCGAGACTTTCTCTGTGGCACTAAGCCACCAAACCCCACTCTACTCTATTCTATTCTACTCTACTCTACTCTACTCTACTCTCTGGCTCCGGGTTGGAGACCTCTCTTGCGGCTGGCTGTCGCCAAAACTAACTGACTCTGCAGCCCTCTGCGCTGCATTATATGCCTGATCTCTGCCTCTTTTTCATCCTGGAAGAGTCTACAATCAGGGGGAAGCATGGGTTAGTTGAACCTATTCTTCTCAAAAGGGAGTCAGCCTCAAATTCAATAAAAAAAAAAAAAAATAGGGGGGGAAATTGGATAGTTCCACAGATAACAATATATATATATATTGGATTTTTGAATATCGAAATTTAATCATATGTCTGAAAAGTGAAGTTTGGTTTAAAACAATACATTATTCATTGATTTATTGCTACTTCTTGTGAAGAGACCCGTAAACAGGGGCTACAAATCAGAATATAACGATGGCTAGATAATTACATTAACTCTCAAATTTAAAGATTGATATTGATCAGTGCATTTTTTTTAAGATATCAAGTAATCAAAAAATGATCAAAACACTGCACGAATTTTTTGGTTCTCTGATGTTCAGGTTTTGGCTCTTTGTAAAATGATACACAATACACATCAAAATCTAATCAGATCTACATAATAAAAGTAAACTGTTAAGTATGAAGCCTTGTATACATTGGTTAATGTTGTCCGAATTATCTTTCACATAAGATTATTATAATAGACACACACACACACACACACACACACACACACACACACACACACTCACTCACATACATATACAAGCATACTGTTATCACTCAAGAAAAAAATGTTTAAATTTGTTCTAGGGAGCGAATAATGCAAGATTTATAAATTGCTTAAGTATGATTAATTGCCTAGCAGGTGCTTTAAGAAATTAATGTACAATGGTGTTCAAAGATCTAGCAATTTCACAATTTTAAGCCTTTTGGCAATTACAAGCTACACTAATGACATGTAGAGTACATATAAATGTAAAAAAAAGAAGGTATTAAAGTAACTTATTTAAGGTGAAAATTAATTAGAAGCCCTCCTGTTGCTTCAGATTATCATGCAAAATGAAGAAAAAAACACCACCAGATGCAAACCCTAATATTTTATTAAACCACCTCTTGCTTTGATATCATTGACAAAATCAAGTTGTGAATGTAGCCAAGCGGTAAACCATGGCTTCCTCATGGTAGTTCTCTGATGGTCTTTACTTTCTTTTTGTCAACTGTAGATTCTACATAATGCCAACAGTTCTCTACAGGATTAAGATTACGGTTTGTTCCTGGTGAGCTAGATTAACAGAAAGGTCTATTACAACTCTTAACTCATACATTTAAATCATCACGACGCACGATTGGAATATGCCCGATGCAATCTCTACCAAATATTTCCGAATATTTGATTTTACATGACAAAGGTGGGCCCGGTAGCCGAGTGGGTAAGGGCGCTTGGCTGCGGGTTGGTGGTGGAGGGTTCGATTCCTGGCCTCGGCGGAGGACGGAAATTTTTCCACGCTTCTTTCTCCTCCAAACGGGCCCTAGGGTCTACCCAGCCCTCTCTAGAAAGGGTACCGGGTTTCTTTCCCGGGAGTTAAAGGCGGGCGAGCGACGGGCCGACCCCCCGTCCTCAACTTTGTCCCGTAGGTTCTGAACACTGGAGCCTACCCTCCAGTTGCATTGCGCGGTCCTCTGGACCTGATCGCAACTTTAACTTAACATGACAAAGATTGATCACTATATAAATATATATAAAAAACAACAACTTGTATTTTGCCTATCATTTGCACAGTGAATTAACTTCCCCATGAATTAAAAGCACAAGTCGAATGATTTTACAAAGGATCTATTTTGCCACTTTAGGCTACTTTCCCACAAAGTAGGAATAAATACGTAGCAGTCGGGAAAGTGGACTGGACAGACAGATGCACCTTGTTTTGCACATAATGTAAGTAACGATCCAACTTCTTTATTTGAGCATTTTTTTTTCCTCCGTGAGGTTCATTCTGCAAACAAAAACACCTACAGGAAAACATCAGGACCGGAAAAAATGGATGTCTTGGCAATTTATTTATTAATTCTCGTACATCTGTCTTGATAATATCAAAATTAACTGGATTTAGGCAATTCAATTACATATTTTTTTTTCATAAAATAGAAAATGTATACTTCTAATATTATGCAGATATTATCATTTAAAAAAAGTAAACGGAGAATTTCAATTTGTCTTATCTAAAAGAAGGACCGCAATAGTTTAAGGAAAGTAAATGTTTTTCAGGAATTTTTTTCATAATTGTATCCACTTGTAACATTTTGTGAGCTGCTCCAATCTTTTTTTATTTTGGTCCCTCACTTAAATACATCTTTTTTGTTAATCCCATTGAGTAGTTATTTGAAAAACTTCTCATTTCTTAATAGGATTTTGATTCGAAGAGCCTCAGGTTATTTTCCAATTCTCAATCTCATCACGCTCCGAAACGGCTTTTAAGATTAAGGGAAGATTACATAAATTACAATTTATCAACCAATTTCTCATAATTCAAAAATAAATTAAATTCTAGCTTAAATCTCAGTCAGCTTAGCCATTGATCGGCTTTAATCGATTGGGATAAAGGATATCCTAACTTTAAAGCCTCGTCGACTTTCCCTAAAGTTGATAGATTTAAAAAAAAAGAGAGGGAGGAGGTAATCCGAGTCGTAAGCAGGATTACTGGTATCTATTGCGAAGAAAAGGGAGCCTATAGTTGACCTCTTCCTTTTGAAAATGGTGCGCTGCAGAAGTCTGTTGTCTCCACCTCCGCCTGTGTTATTGATCGGGAGGATCCATTAGGAAGCGGCTCGGAGTCAATGGTCTCCTCTCGACACCCCCACCACCACTTGTTTGCCACCCGCATCGACGGGTGATCGGTGGCCCAAGAAAGCCGAGACTCGACTCGTGAATACGTGCACTCGATTCAAGGGACGCTGTAGTGAAGAAAAAAAAAAAATCTGCCTGGAATCAAATCATCCTGTTATGGGTTGACGAGGGAGTCGGGTCAATTGTGAACCCATTCTGCATTTCAAAAGCAGGCACGGAAATCCAGAAAAAGAAAAACACCCCATGACAAAGCTACATCAATCCGAAGTGAAAACCTAAGTGGTGTCACTCTTCCAGAATCATCTAGAGAATACGCTCGTCTACTTCATCTTCAAAGATGAGGGGATTTAATTTTAACTTCTAAGTTTGATTTTAACTTTCAAGGACAACTTATCATTGCCTCGGTACCATATAGAATATCTGTATTTATTTCCATTATAATTTTATATCCTGCATTGCTTATAATATTAATCTTTTAATATTTCCGATTTCTGTAGATCACTGTTGTTTATCTAACGAGACAGTGAAGAATATTTCTTTTTATTAGAGTATTTAATTATTTATCTCAAAGAAATAAGTCATATACGTCGATGTTTAATTTATCAGGGTCAAATAAAAAAAAAAATGCAGGCCCGAGCGCAGAAAAGAAAAAACCTCACTGTTTTAGTTTAATATGACGGCACTTTACAAAAAAAAAAGGTTTTAAGTAAATTAGTATTTTATAAGTTATTGTATTATTATTGTGTTGTTTTATATTCTTCATAGCGTCGTAGGAGGGTTAACGTGAGGTTTTCTTCCTATGATTAGGCCTGTATTTTCAGTTTCCTTTAAGTCATTCCATCTTAATCCAAAGATTTTTAGTGGACCTTTGTTGCTAACAATAAATCGATGTAGGCCTGCGCTTTCTTTCTATTAAGGTAATCTAATAGAAAGAAAAAATTAAGTCAATATCGTTCGCCATCTGACAAGCAATTCAAGGAAATCTGGAATATGTAGGAAAAATGTTTTAAAATTTATTATAGTCTACACTTCATTTTTAGAATCATTTATATCTATAGTAGAATTCTCTTCTAACAATTGGAAAAGATATCTTGAGGTTTATATTGCTGGATAAAACTCTTTAGCTATTGAATTTTTTGTCCAGTGCCGTTAAAGTGACAAATTTTATTGGTTTTAGTCGTCAAATATCAATACTTTGTAAATGTATCATCGTTTAAAATGTAACTCCCTGAACGTTCACAACTGAGAAAAAGTAGACTTCAAATTCTAATACAGATCGGAAATCCCTTTATTCGAAATGCTTGGGGCAAGAAGTGTTTCGGATTTTGGAATATTTGTAAAAAATGAGATGACAGCTTTGGGATGAGTAAACACGATATCCATTTACATTTCATAATAGAGATTATACATAAACCCTGAAGGTAATTTTATATAATTTTTTAATAATTTTTTGTCTGCATGCCTTTTTGACATTTTTAAACAATATCTTCACAGAGCACTTGGTAAGTAATGCACGCACACACGAAGATGGTGCTTTGATGGCTGCTGACAACAAAATGGTGCCAAATTAACTGGGCCCCAAATTGTGGTGCGTCATGTCAGCGCTAAAAAAACTTTCGGATATTGGAGGTTTTCGGTTTTTGGAATTTCGGATAAAGGATTCTCAACCTGTACTAAGTTCTTAATTTTATTCTTCCATCGTTAGTAATAAAATTTACTTTCAAGATGAAAAAAAAATGAGATTTTCATTTATGAGTTTATCCATTATGAGTTTTAAATCTGGTTTGTAGTTAGGGCTCAAAAGCCAAAAAGAAAAATTAAAAAAAAATAAAAGCAAACACTAGCATCGTATTTAAACGCTTTCCCCACGACTATTCGAAAGTTGGAACATCAATTGTAATTTTCTTCCTTTTAATACTACGATTTAAATTTCACCGTAAATTATCAAAAATGGGTCAAACCATATAAAAATTTAATAACAAAATAGAAATCACTACAAATTTCGGATCTGTATGAATGCATTATCCCAGAGACGAATAAAGAAAAAAAATTTAAATCGCTTTACAATGATCTTCTAAAATTTAAACAATAAAACATGAACATAATATCCAAAGATTCTTGCAAAACAATTGTAAAGTTGAACAGACTAATAACATTTCAGTATTTAGTAATTCTATAATATCCGGGATCTCAGTTGTCTACTGATTAGTTGATTGTTAAACTTCCGAATTCACAATGCTTTCTTTGACTCTCTTGCTTTTATATGTTTTGACCCGTTTTTGGTTTATTTGTGGTTAATTATTATACTTATAATGAGTTTCTTCATCGATTTAAATTTCGTTTATAAGGGTTCATCTACTTGTGCTGTACATCTGTTTCTGGGTGTTCTATTTGCGAAGAAGCACTTTTGAATGATTGAGAGTGAATTACAAGGCGAATTGGATGGTGCAGTCAGTTCTGGGCGGTGGGAGTCAAGGAAAGGCACTAATTCAATTCCCAAGGACGGTAATGAGGAAGAATTCATGTTGGAATGATGATGTATGACAAGACAAAGTTAACACTGTTTCGCAAGCTTCAAAAACAATTGGACGTCACTCATAATTAGAGTCAGTGGCGTAATCACAAGAGTATCTGGAATTAAAGAACAATTCAGGTCAGGAAAACGTTTAAGATTACTCTAATAAAACTAAGATTGATAATAGTCATTTTTACATTTTGAAAAACAACAACAAAACGATCGATAACTCCGAACTTGGAAAGTCACTCAGTGTTACTCGATTTGCATTTCAAATTTAAGGAATTTTGAATCTCTTCCCTGTAATTTAAAATCAAAGCTATTTTATTCGATTTAATTTCGTTCATAGCTCTGTAGAAACTTAGTAAACACCGTAAACAATTACATGACATCATGATACCTTAAGACTTCAAAAAAAAAAAAAAAAAAGTAAAAGTCAAATATTTCCTATGCAACAATCGAGCACAAAATAATTGCTTAAAAACATTAATACAGTGGAACCCCGCCATTCGTCCGCCTCTCTATTCGTACAACTCGTTATTCGTACAACTTTTTTAATTAAAATTGAATTCGCCATTCGTACGCTTGCTCGTGATTCGGACAGCGGGACCTTGTTACTGGCCGCGCCACGCGATCGCTTCAGTTCATTATCGTGTTAGCTTCCGTACGCTACGCATCATCCACGCAAGCTTCGTGAAACTTTGTGATATTTTATTCTTATTTTTTGTTATTTTTATTAAAAATAGTGCAGCCATGGGTCTAAAAAAGATTACTGATTCAACTAAGCCTAAAAGGAAAGCAGTGAGAACGACAATTGAATTGAAAAAAAGAAATCGTTGCGAAGGTTGAAAGTGGAACTCGTGTCTCTGATCTGGCAACTCAGTATGGCATGGCGAAATCAACCATATCGTCTATACTGAAAAAGAAAGACATAATAAGAGAGGCCTATATATTTATTGTTTTCATAGTTTTTATGTATTTTAGGCTTAACATATTATTACAAAGGTTTAAATAAGCAATCATCTGTGGGTCTGGAACGAATTAATCCAATTTACATTATATCTTATGTGAAAAAATGATTCGCCATTCGTACAAATCGCCATTCGAACTGCCTCCTGGAACGGATTGTGTACGAATAGCGAGGTTCCACTGTACTGAACAAGAGAAAATTGAGATATTACTGTACACAATTAGATTTTCTTCTGATATTACTGCTTTGGACGCAACATAAGTTACAACCAGGACATCAACACAAAATTCCATTTAGTCTTGTTTGCTCTTTTTAATGAATAGATCGCTTTTTTTTTTTAATTCCCGCTTAGTAGCTATTTACGTGATTACTATTTGGTCTCTAATGTTGTAACCAAAAAATATCGGTTTTAGAACAAGAAACGTAAATTTGTATCCGGGTCGAATACACATGTCTGTCTGTGATCAAGATAACAAAAACATCAATTCTACAAAACTGCAACCTTGGTAGACTGTTCATATAAGGATGATCTCTTATCAAAGTCTCTTATGTCATTCAATATCATATCTGGAAAAACAAACTCACACAAACACACACACACACACTCAAAACAAAATTCAGATCGCCTCTCTGTTATTATTGATAACATTAGCTATTATTATCCTTTTCTTAGTTAATCTTTAAACTCTGTAATTCTTGATTGGCTATTTCTTTTCTTTCTATAATTGTATTTTTTTTAAAAAAAAACAAATTGCTTTTGAGTTTATTGAGATACGTAAGCCTGCTACGATCGACTACATTGAACTAACAAAAAAAAAAAGATGCAAGTTATATCTAATTTTTGTAATACAATTGTTTATATTGGTGATCGCCAATAATACTGAAACAGCTGTATTGGGATCTTGTTATGAACAGAAGGCCTCCGTTATTGTTACAACTAAACAAGGTAGTGACAGCAATTAGTAAACCAATCACAATGCTTCGCAACGGCTTCTGATACGTATAAGACAAATAATTGATATTGCTTTAATTTCCTTATTATTATAAATGTGATTGTAGCGCATGCAAAAGACGCAATTGTTACGATTGTTGTGATTGTTGCTAATGATAGTTTCATGATATTTTAATGATACTTGTTCACAGAGGGACGGACAAAGCGGGGTAGTAAGGCTTCTGATACTTGTATACATATTTTTTGTGAATATATAAATAATATTTTTTATAAATATATAAATTATATTTTTCTATAAATATATAAATTATATTTTTCTATAAATATATAAATTATACTTTTCTATAAATATATGAATTATAATTTTTTGTAAATATAAAAATTATATTTTTCTTTAACTATAAAAGTTATATTTCTGTATACTACTTTTTTTTCTGGAGGGATGAAACGAAAAGAAACATTTTAATGGCAACGATGCATCTAATCTCACTTGAACATTGAATTAGAATGAACTCTAGTAATGTTTTCCTACTAATAAGCACAATATATTACTTAAGTTTTTATGTGTGCTCAAATATATGAGAGAAGAAACACATTAGAAGAAACATACAACAAACATTAAAAGTCCATAGTCTTCGACGAGGTACAATATATATTGGGCAATAATCCCAGGAACACATTCATTACAAAAATCCAATGTAAATTAGAAAGAACTTAAAATCTACTTTCCGTAATTGTTTCTCTTTATTTATTTAAAGAAAATAAATACAAAGAAAAAGTCCCCGTATTGTTAGTCCTGCAGAACACAAAGAATATATCTTTCCATTCGCTTTAAATTGCTTAAGATCACCAAGTGTAATAAATCAATCCACAAGTCTGATTGATTCCCTAATCCTAATGCCTAAGTCACATGCAATCAAAATGAATTAAAAAAAAAACCAAAACTAACATTTTTTTTCTTTTAGTTTCCGTAAGCGAAAGTTAATAGTTTCTCTGATTCTTGTACTTATTTTTAAAGACTTTTTAATCATCTCGAAAAATCCTCACAATATACAATGAAAATTTAAAAATTTTAATTTTTTTAATTCTTTAAATCGATATTCCACAAACACGCAAACATGAATTTCAAATTTCAAGAAGACCCATTCATACATAAATAATCCTAATAATATTTTAACTATTTTTTTAATCCTAATAACATCACTCAGACATTTGAGCAGATTTTATGAGCCTCACTTTTCTTCGGAAAGTAGGTTAACATTAAAACTTATTTCTAGTTCACTGAAGATGGGAAAGGATTGTCTTAGATTATAGAAGCTGCGGGGTGGAAATAGGATTTTATTTAGGACGTACATAGGAGAAGGGACAAGTTAGGGAACTGACCAACAACAACCAAAAACAAATAAGAAAATAACATTAATCTACATATTTTGAAATTGGGGGTGGGGCGGCAAGCCCATCTCGGCCCTCCCCATCTCATACACGCCCCTGAAGCGTTAACTAATGATAAAGCTGCTTATTTTAATTGTCTGATTACGTAAAACTAACAAAATAAGTAAATATAGTGAATAAACAAAGATAAATAAATAATTAAATACAAAATTTAATTCTATTTTTAGAACAGATGAAAAATTTTAACTATCCCAAAAATTTTATTTTTATTAAAAAAAATAACTAATTTGAAATATAGTTATTTAATTTTATTTACAAATTTACATTTCTTCTTATTTGTATAATAACATACCAAGGCACTTTTTTAGAATATTACTCAAGCCAGTGCAATTATAAGAATAAAATAAAATAAAAATAAAAAAAGAATGAAAGTGATCTTCCAAAATAACGTATTTAGTATCAATTGTAATGGAAAAAAATTGTAGAGAAATATTCATCAGACAGATACTATTCTCCACGAAAGGATAAGTTATCCTTTCTTTCCTGTAGAGGTCAGCACAGAACTGGTTTTTCATTGGCTGTATATAAGCAATTTGGTTTTTGTTCAAGTTCACCAACCCCTTCTTAGAATCTTTTTCGATTATGAATAGCAATGGACGGAATCTTCCGAGGAAAATCAACTACTCTCAGATAAAAATTTTCTCGCTTCTTAAAATAAAAAAAAAGTTCTGAATATCAGTAAGTGAAGGAATTTTTCAATATCTCAATTACTGAGAAATATCCACTTTCGGATTTCTGATTTTCTTAAGAAAAGATTGTATTATTTATTTATTTATTTATTTTTGTTTGACTACAGGAAAATTAAAACGAAGTTAATATCCATTTTTAACAATGAAAATAAATTTAACTTAAGACAATTCACTTCCAATAACAGCATTACGTCATTATTGATTTTAAGAGCTTGATTTCTTTTTCCACAACATATTCATTTTTTTTTGAATTTATTATTTTCTAGGAATTTAAACCTAGAAGTTCTGAAGTGATTTAAAAATTACATATTTCGATGTTAATTTTTTTTTTTTTTAAAGTTGTGAAACAATACAGAATTTCTCGACAAGTACCCGCACGTAAAGTTTTTCAAGCATAAAATTTACATCGTCCCTTATCAATAAATACGGGAATTTCAAGGGGATTCTTCACTGGTTCAAATGCCGTTAGCAACGGAACAACTGTATACACCCACGTACAATAACGTACACCCACTTCTATACAAATACGTAAGTCTGTTTGATTTAATAAGCTTCACTTATCTAGGGAAAGAAACCTAACACAACTAACCTTGAAGATGATCTCCCGTGGAAGATTGAAACCGTCCGTGGTAAATTAATTGGGTATGATTGTAAAAAATTTAGCATATGTTAAATTAAAGGTGTAATTAAAAAACGGCCAACCACACAAATTAAAAACATGAAAACACATTAAAAACTTTAACTTTTTTTTTTTTTTTTTGCGAACGTTCGGCTCTTAGAATTGAAACTATTGGCCTCAACAAGGGGAGAGAAATGTGAGCATTTAACCGACGAATCGTTGCCCAGGGTACACCATAGGAGGCAGCTCACGCTATACCCGCAGAAACGAACGAAACACAGAAGAAGAAAGAAATATCCATGCCAACCCGGGATTCAAACCCAGGTTCCGACACATCGGCCTCACGGCATACCGCCGTCTAGACCGCTCGGCCATGCCGGAACGGCTAAAAACTTTTATGACACGACACTTCTAAATGGCCGGAAGTCTGGTCGAACCTGGTCTTGTCATAAAAGTTTTTAGTGTCTTTTCATGTTTTTAATTTGTGTGTCTGCCAGTTTTTTAATTACACCTATATATATATATATATATATAATATTTGCCGGACAGCTTTCTGAAATTTAAAAACCAAATTAATTTCAAAAAGCTGTTTCTGTGTAAGTATTAAAATTCGAATGTACCTACACGTCATCAGCGGCACCTGGTGTTGAATTTTGAAACTAAGCTAAAAAAATTTTTTTAGAAATAACATAACAGCGCTTTATTATAAGAAAATTGCTCTCTTTTTTAATATTTTTTTAGGTTTTTTTAAATTTATTTTATTTTTTTAAATTATCTTTTAAATTATTTGCTTTTTTTGGCTATATGTATAAAAATCTCTCACATATATATACATATAAAAATTATTTATTTTATACACAAAAAATTATTCATTTTACATACATACATAAAAAATTTATTCACTCCACACACATACATAGAAAAATTATCCATTTCCCATACATACACAGAAAATTTCTTAAAACATA
The DNA here is from genome assembly GCA_023159025.1 of Thereuonema tuberculata. Classification (NCBI taxonomy): domain Eukaryota; kingdom Metazoa; phylum Arthropoda; class Chilopoda; order Scutigeromorpha; family Scutigeridae; genus Thereuonema; species Thereuonema tuberculata. The sequence goes on from JAFIDM010014012.1 coordinate 71,236,171, forward strand.
CTACAAAATATTAAGAGCAAAAGATGACAGTTATCAATTCAAACTTAAAACTTCCTCAAATAGAGGATTTAATTCTAAGTTGTCATGAGATAACTTGAATGATCAAAATATAACAAGTCCTGTTTAGAAGATTAATGATTAAATAAAATAATGAATATATTTAATTTTATATTTTTTGTAGATTTGAAATTTAAATTTCTTTTGAAATCGAATAATATAAGTATTTAAAATTTTGTTAGGAAAATTATTATTTTTAAATTCATTAATGAGATAATTCGAATTATTCAAAAAATCATCTAATTTAGAGTTAATGGTAAGATATCTTCTTAACTCTTGTAAAAAGATATTTTGAAATAAATTAAAACTAACATTACTTGTAAATTTATGAAATCTGTTTATTTTAAAAGGAAACAAAAATGTTTTGTTAAATAATTGTATATGAGGCTTTTGTTGATTGAAATATATTCTCAAATCCAAAAAATCCACAAATTCAGCATGAATATTGGTTTGCTGTAAGTTAATAATATTATTATAAATTTTATCTTCTATATAATTAATATTAAAATTAGCATTAAAAATAATTAAATCGTCTATATATCTAAAAATTTTAAATTGGAAAGGGAATTCAATACAAAATTGATATTCAAAGGCCAATAGAAATAAGTTAGCAAGAATGCTACTGTAGTTTACACCCATTCCAATACCTTTAATTTGGGAATATATTTCATTATTAAATTCAATATAATTATTGTACAAATTAAATTGAAGAAAATTAATAAATGTTTTAATAGGAATTTTAAATAGATTAGTAATATTAAATTCTGAAATTAAAAATTTGATTTGCTGTAATAATGAATCCAATGGTATATTTGTAAATAAATTTTCAAAGTCTGCAGTAATAATACTAAAAATTTTGTTATTATTCACATAATTAATAACTTCATCATGGTTATTAATGAGCCAATAAAAATCCGGATTAATTTTACTTATAATAATTTCATGTAATTTATTTAAAAAAATTTGTAAAATAATATTAGATTGCTTTAATATCGAATTTGTTGTGCTGCATATCATTCTAAATTTACCTGTTTTGTGAATTTTTGGATTTAAAAATAAATAATTGAGATTTTTATTGATATTGATTTTCTTATATTTAAGTGTTTTAAATTGTGATTGGAATTTAGAAAAACTTTTATCTAAATTGTTTAAAATAAATTCTTTAGTTTTAGTAATTTTTAAAAAAACGGTTTGATCATTCAATAATTCCTGAATTTTTTGAAAATAAAATTGTTTTCAAATGATAGCTAAATTGTTGTGTGCCTTGTCTATAGTTGTAAAAATATATTTATCTTGATATGTTGATATAGTTTTTTTAATTTTGTGTAATTTAAATTTATAATCTATAGCATTGGTAACCCTGTCATGTGAATTAAGTTGAATGTTATTAATTTTGGATATAAGATTTTGTTTCCATTCTATAAAATTTTGATAACATAAGTTATATTTATAACTGATTTTTAGTATAAAATTGTTTATGTCTTTTGTAAATATATTAAGTAATTGTTTGTGTGTTTTGTTATTACGAAGTCTATAATTTATACCTAAATTTAAAAAATTCTTTAACTTAATATTGTCTATAAAATTTAAATTACCTGTGACAATATGTGAATTCCATTTGTATTTGTCATCATATAGTTTACAATTACAATTAAAATTTAGATTAGAACTAATATTGGTATTATAATTGCATATGTATTTACGAATTGGTATATTATATTTAAAAATAGGCATTAAGTATATATTCAAAGGAAATTTGGATCTGATAAAGGAATTAAGTATTTTACTAATATTAATGTTATCAAAAATTGTAGATGAATAATGAAATAATATTAATTCTTTATTTTTATTATCACTTGTATTAAAATTTACTTTATTTAATTTTAGACGAAATTTGATAATATCCATGATTAGATGAAGTAAATGTGAATTTTTAATATTTTTAAAGTCATAATGTTGTATTAAATATTTTAGCTTAGATTTATTTAAATGAAATAAAAATTTTTTAACCAAGGAAATCCTATCCATTTCAGAATTTTCAAAATTATTTTCCAAAATATTAAAAAATTGTTTAAAATCAATTGTATTTTTAAAATTAAATTGAGGAAATTTAGAATATGCTTTAATATGTTGTAGATTTAAATTACCTTTTTTTACATTAAACCAATTGTATATGCAAATATTATCAATATTATTCATAACATTTATTTGAAAATAATTTTCGTTTAGGCCATATGGATAAATAGTATGATATGTAAGCATATAATGAACTTCCTTAAT
>JAFIDM010014012.1:71248507-71278670 GCA_023159025.1 Thereuonema tuberculata
CACAAAATTATATTCAATTGTTTCCTGCTTTATGATAATTTTAGTTGCTATATTTTATTGTCTTATCTTCTAGTGTTTGCTGGAAGAACGCTTTTAAAAGTTTGTAAAATTAAAAGTTTATGAAAATCTCTACGATATCAACTTGTGGTTTTTGAATTGATAAGTTATTTAGTCTAGACATAAAGTGGATTTAGTTTTTCTTTTTCAAGAGTCTTTGAAGTAATAAGACAATTTGGTGACTTAGAACTTTCTCTTTTCGTGTTTCATTTGAAAGATATAAGATTACCGAAGCAAGAAAAAAGTGAGACCAAAACCTTAAATTCCAGACAGATTCGAATAGAAGACGAAGTTAATTCTATTACAGAGAAAGAACAGATTCCAATCGTCAATGACAGAAAAGACACCGAAAGATTTTAGATTTAGAAAAACATCAACGACAACATAAAGATGAAAACCCAAGTGACTTCAATTTCTTACTAGGTTTCTGAGAAAAACAAAAGGTGTTTTATGCGGACATACTCAGAAAATGTATTATAATATTACGTTGAAATTACATTAAAGCCTTCAACTGAACACTGGAAAATTCGAATAAAAGAAATACATTTTCTACTGACAAAGGAGTTGCGTTTAATTGCCCGGAAGTCCTTTTTTTTTTTAATAAATGTAGCATTTTCAAATACAAAAAAAAAAAACCTCATTTTTTTTGGCTTCTGTTACTTGTAGCCTTCTAATCCCGCTTTGTCCGTCCGTCTGTAGACAAGTATCATTAAAATCTCATTAAATTATCATTAAGCACAACAATCGCAACAATTGCGCCTTTTGCATTCGCAACAATCACAATAATCGCAACAATTGCGCCTTTTGCATTCGCAGCAATCACATTTATAATAATAAGGAAATTAAAGCAATAATTCAACATAAATTACGTATGAGAAGCCAATTGCGAAGCATTGTGATTGGATTACTAATCGCTATCCCTACCTTGTTTTAACTGTTTTTTATAGCATTATAAAAAATTAACATTTGTAGATTTATATAACTTGACAGGACCGGGTTTCTTCCTTCCGTTGGTCATTTGCTGGACGATCCGCTGGATGTTCGAGTGATGGTATTTCTGCCCCCCCCCCCCTTTTGGCTTATTTTTTTTCTTCTTCTTAGGCCTACAACGAATATTACTGTTGAGCTTGATCAATTCAAGATGCCAATGTGAGGATTAGAGCCGACTTAGGAAGAACCAGACAGAGAAAGAAGGTTTTACAGAGGGAAGAACTTCTCTACTGTTACTCATATGTTTCTACTGGTGCCGTTAGATAATGTTTAAGAAAAGTATTCTTTATAGATAACACGGAAATTTGAAATACACTAAAACCCCGGTTAACCGAACTAAAGAAGGGGGGCGTTTCGGATAACAATTTTTTTCGGTTAAGCCATGAACATCTAATACAGCTGCAGTATTTTGTATTGTAATTACAGTATGTATTTTTGAAAGGTTTTGAAGGTCTAACGAATTCAAAAATCTCTTTGTATGCTACACTTATGTTCTTTATTAAAGTTAGAATTATATTTTTAGGATTACAATAGGCTACATCAATATACAGAATTCTAAGCGTAATAGTTTGTAGCATATAAATTACTCATTTAACAAACTCAGTACTTTTTGTTTGCTTCTTGCGTCCCTCCCAACGTTTTCGAGCAGCGATGCCCTGCCATCTTTTCATTAGAAGGACATCAGCGATTTTCGAAGGCGTTTCGGATAACCCGGGTTTCGGTTCATTTTAAATGTTATACAGTAAAACCCCGATTATCCGAGCTAAATATTAGGATTTTTTTTTTTTTTGTTGTTCTACATTTTCCATTTTTAAAATTACCGAAAAAAATTCTGAACTTGATCTCACCAATCAACGAAGAGAATATACGTGACTGGATAAACGCTGACGAACAATAAGACATTACAGATGAAATGATCGTCAATAAGGAACATGAATCTAGCGATGATGATGAAGACAGTGACGATGAAAATCGACATATGAAAATCTCCCATCTACAGATGGACTAAAAACTATCGAAAGTGCTACTGAATATATAGAACAACAAGAAGAAGCGACACCAGCAATCCTGTTATCCTTAAAAAAATGGCGAAACATTTCTGCACAAAAACGCCAAAGTAACGTAAAACAAAAAACAATTAAGGACTTTTTTAAGTAAAAGAACTCTTTAATTATCGTAACAATATGAATTGCAAATGGTGTATCTGTATAACTTTTGTATTTGTTAAAATATACATTTAAACACGACTTATTTACAATTTTTGCTTTAACCGAGTTTTTCGGTTATCCGAGTTAGTCTTGGTCCACATTAACTCGGATAATCGGGACTCTACTGTATTTATAAATTATCATCCCATTAATCATATCAAATGTAAATCTCGATTACAATGGTGCAGTACTGTGGTTTATGAAAAGATGGTGTGACACAAAATCCGTGTTAATTGAGACTGCTAAATGTACTAATTGAAAAAATAAGATAATTGGTAAAATATAGGGTGATCTCTACATCAGAAATTAGAAAGATGATTGCAACGAGGATAAAAACCGTAGAGCGTTAAATTAAACAAATAAAAATATTATAGAAAAGCAGTTTAACGTGCAGAGGAAAAAAGGGAAATCTAATGCAAACCAATTCATGCTTTTAATTTTGTCATTCGATGATAAATCTAACTGAAGATCCAAAACAATGGTGAAACAGCTGTTCCAAATTCTCCGTATTGACAAAATTGGAAGCATGAATTGGTTTTTGTTAGTTATGTTAGTGCATGATGGGAGATTTCCCTTTATTCCAAAAATAGTATGTTTATTTAAAAAATATATTGCTTAAGCAAACACATACCAAGAAACACAACTACCATTTCTCTTCAACAAAAGATTTAGTTCATAAATTTGTTTAATTTATTTTTATGAAATTTGTTTCATACTTAAACCTATACTCCTTGTTGACCTGTACTGCAAATATGTTTTATAAGATTATCTATATGTAAGATTACTGTAATAAAATTACAATAAAGTAGTATTATTTATTACCATAGTTTACACTACAGCAATTTTGTATGGTGTGTATTTTTTTATAAAACATAACATTATTTAAAGTAGACCCTATACATGTTAACTTATATTAACTTATTCAAAAAAAGTTGCATGGTTCTTACAAAATACAGAAGATCTACGACTTACATTGATTTAGGTATCATTCAACGGATTTTTTTTTCCAAAGCGGCGAATTCCGTATTCGATTACTGTGTTGTATTAAATTAAATTAAGTTTTTTTTTTTTTTACTTAAAAACTCAATTTGAATAAGAGACAAAAGAAACAAATTCGTAAGGTTTAAGTCTGGATTAGGGATAATAATCAGGACTATAATAATAATAACTCATTGATATTGCAGTGCCTATCAGCAACAACATGCAGAAAACTCACGCAGACAAGATTAGTAAATATACCGATCTAACACACGAGCTCCAGAAGCAGTGGAGGCAGGACAGAGTACGTGTTGTACCCATCGTTCTGTCTGCCACTGGTCTGGTGCCTCACACACATTGCACCACAGTCTTAGCACACTAGGACTTCACAAAAACACTTTTGCACATCTCCAGAAGGCTGTGGTACTCAACACAACATGCATAGTTAGGACACAACCACACATCCCTAACCCTCCTTGCAACACTTCTTTATACCTGGTAGTATGTGATTTGATCCTTGACCCGCTATGTTATCTTTACTGGGGAAACCCAAGGTTTCAATCTTTTACATAATAATAGAATACTGAATGTGAGCGTCGTGAATCTTTGACGCTACACTTGAAGATTTCTTTTTTTTTATCTCCGTAAATTTGAACGTAAGGAGTTTTGTGATGTGCAATGAATGAAGGAAGAGGCGTGTTGTCAAGGTTGCAGTTGGCCACAGGCACCAGCAGCAGTCAGGCGAATGAACCTGATCTGAGCGGACGACAAACCCACTTGCACAAGAATTCTCACGCGGAAGAATGTCAAACGAAATTCAATTTCTCCCATAGATTTGTTAAATGTAATTGAGGAAAATATATATAAAAACTTCTTTCAAAAAATTCAGATTCACGAAATGACATTTTTTTAGTTGACGTCTTTCATTCATTGATAACAATTACAAATATGATCGCAAAAGTTGATTTTTAACAATTTTAACATCGTTAAACCCTTATACTACAAACGAAATGGTCATTTTCAAAGTTCCAATCCCGATCAAGCTCTCACAATTGAAGTAAATAAGGAATTAAGAAAAAAATTATCAAATAGAACTGTATTAAAAGACAATAGAACGACTGAACTGTCCAATATCATTCCATCATTGATAAGATTGAAATCAACTAAGAAAGATTTGTTATATAATATGGATGTATTTTAGAAAATAGGATTGCCTGTCTTTCCGCCCGTAAAATCCTACATACGAAAACTAGAAATAGACATTCTGATACAACAGTTATTAAAATAACTGATACGACATTATTTGAACCTAAATACTTGAGAAAAAATTTATTGTTTTGTAGTGCAATGTTCTGAACTTCCGTAGACATCTCCTACAAAATCCGTTAAATTCTAATTTTTTTTTTCAAGACTGAAGTAGAAATGAAATGTAAAGCATTATTAAGCATTTTTCTAATGAGTTTAATGAGTCTGGCTCAGGGGTCGGCAAGCCGTTGCTCTTGGAGGGAAGATCTGCGGATCTTCTAGGGGTTCACCTTCTTGAAACACTAGAGATCCATAGAACAAGGACTTTCGCTACGAAGATCGCACTTCGGTGCGAACCGCAGCATTTTTCAAAATTTATTAAATATGTTTAGTTTGCTTTGAGAAGATACAGACATAAAAAATCTTCCAGTGTGAGGTCTTAACCGATTATTGCTTTCAAATTGTGTAAACTGGCTACTGCAATTGGGTCAAAGATAGGAACAAAATGTGAAGATTAACTTTGTGAAACTTTTTTTTTTTTTTGCATTTTATCTCATTGGCTTTTTTATTACAATTTTTTTAAGTAATGCTAAAAAATTCCAATCACTTTTCAATTGTAATCACTTCGATTGATAAGTGTTTTTTTTAATCACTTCTCGATTCAATTTTTTTTTTTTTTTTATTGAAATTCAAACTTTTGTTTTTTTATTTCATTCCTAATTCTGCTTGGATCCCGTACCTAATATTTTTTGATACTTAATTAATTTGGTATTCAACTTCATTAAAATTGATAATTTCCTTTCCGATAGGTTTCCTTGTGTGTTTTGAAAGCTTCTTCATTTGCCTTTCGAACTGAAGCCTTTTTTTTCCATTTTTGTTTTCAAAGGTCTAAATGGTCTGCAAACCATCTAATAATGGAATGCAGTGTTTTAGACAAAATTTCGTAATTGAAATTCTTTTCGGTCGGGGCTTCTATGAAACTTCTGGCAACAGTCGAAGGATTGGAATCCTTTTTATCTAAAAGTTTGTCTCAAAAAAGAAGTTTTTGTTTTCCAAAGGACAGGCCAAAAGCACCAGAAGCATGCTCTAAGGAATTCATTTAATTAAGCATTTTAATCCAAAGTTCAATTAAAACCAAGAATGTGCCTATCAGTTCTAGCTGGAAGCTCAAATGCTCTAAGATGAAGTGTCTTAAAGAAAGAAAAATAAAAATAATGTATAGTTAACAATATTATAAAGTGATATTAATAAATATATCATAAAAAAGACAAAAAAAAAATAGAAAAACTTGTTACAAGATATAAAACTGAGAACTTGTTGAAAAAAGCAGTTATTTATCCGCAGATGTTGTAATCAGTCTCTTTATTATTATTGCTAATTAACTACTGATGAAAAGAAAAACATTAATTAAGGGCGGTGTGCATCAACCTTAAGTTTAAATTGAGGTTGTTCGAATCTCCCCTTTACTTATATTTTCTGTGCACCAACATTCATCGGTCGCTAAATCGCTGTCGAATCATCAAAATTTAGCAGCCCAATTTTCTTCCGTTCAATCATTCCTCAATTTGAAAACTTTCATCAGTCTCCACGTAGTTAACGGTTATCAAGTTATGAATAAATGCTAAAAGTTAGAAAATAAGGTTAAATATGGTTAATTCCTTTGAAGATTCTTGCTTTGAAAATTCGTATCTTTAAGGGAAAAATTCTTCTCTATGTCACTTTTAAAAGTACTTGAGCGTGCAAGTGATCCAGAAATGACATTAACCAATCGTAGCCACTTTTAGAAACAAGATACGCTATCAACAAGTGATCAGTGAAGTTTTTTCTAATTGTGTTTGGTGCACACCATCTTTTATTTGATCCTCGATTACGGGAAGGGGCTCATCACCTGATAACTGTTTGGTAGAGCGTTGGTGCACATCACTCTAAATGCTTCAACTATTAAAATGAAGACTCAAGACTATAACGAAAATTATAGAGGTTAATCATTGAAGAAATGCTTTTTTTTTATATATAAAGATCAGCCTTAATCTTTCATTTTTAATCTTTTAACTAAAATATTATATTCATCTGCTCGAAGGCTTCATATAAATTCTCTAAGCCTTTTTCTAGATTGAAGTAATTACGGAACTAATTAATACAGGTTCCACTTTGGCCATTCTGGCTCTTGTATGTGTACGATCCTCGATCAAGTTGAGATCGGATGGTCATGAAACTAATTAATAAAGAATCTGAATCGACTTTGTTCTAATAATTCCTATTTTTCATCAGGAGATATCGTGAAAATGCTGCAATTTAAATACAATGATGTAGTATTTCGGAGTGGATTACAAGAGATTTAAGTAAAATAAGTCCTCTCTCTTTATTTGACAAAAATAATGTTTAATCAATAGCAATATAGACCTAATCCTTAAATGCTCATGATTGGCTATTGGACTAAAGTGGCGCAACAATTTTCTGAATAAGGCAACTTAATTTCAAAGGGAATTCGAAAATTTAGAACGTAAATAAAAAAATTTTAGACTTAATTTTAAAATTTAAAATTGTGAAGAAAAGAAAAGGTTATTATAATAACAGTACTTTAATTATTATAATACTTATTAATTATTATCTTTTTTTTTTGTAATTCACCAATATTGTAACAGTCTGTATGTAAATATTTTGAGAAATCATTTACTTGTATTTTTATAGAAATTATTCATCTTTATTTTATTCATTTTAATCGTTAACCCTTATTTATTTTAAAACATTCCTTTTCTATTTCTTAATTGCTGATGTTCTGTTTATTTTTAAATTCTTTTCCGTTGAATCAATTAATTAATTTAAATTCGTTATGTTTTTATCCAATCACTTTGTATATTTGTAATAGTTTGATTTGATTGGCTAAGCCATGTAAATATTACAAAAACCAATGTTTTTCGTTTAATAAATTAATGCAGTTGCAAAATTTGACTCATTGTTTTTCCATCTCAACTACACTCCCACAAACACCATTACAATATACAGCCGAAAGAAACCAATGATATTTACATCCGTAACTTTTTGAATTGATTCGTCGAAGGTAAGAAAGAAATGAAAGAGAAGAAAAAAGAGAAGGATTAAATTAAATCATTATTAATTCCTCGTTAGGAAATTCAGAATTTTCTTTTTTGATACATCCCTCGTAAAACAACATTTGCTTTAATTGCTGAGCGTGTAATTGTTCTCTAACTAAAGTTCGATGATCCGACAATTTAATGTCTCTCTCTCTCTTCTTTAATTGTATTGATCCAATTCACACAAAATAAGCTCTTGTACCCTATATATCTCTCTAGTTTCTATTAGGAGTTAAAGAGTAACATGAAGAATTCTGAAATAATTAAAAGCAGAAGAATAGCAATTACAAATATAAAAATAGAATTGTAGTGACCTTTGTTTTATGTCAATATGCCAAAAAAAAATAAAAAAATAAAATAAACTATATACAGTATACTCTCTAGTACCCTGCGGAAAATACAGGCCACCTTGGAACCCGATTAACCACTCCCAAGGGGGTTGAAAAGGGGTGAAATCGATGAAATAGCGGCACATATGGACCTGGTGGCGACAAAGGGAACTATATAGATATTTTTATGCAACAATGGGGAAGTTTAAGGTCTCTGGGTCGAGGCTGGAAAAGTCACGTGATGTGGATGTGTCACTTCTAAAAGCATGGCTAAGATTACCAAAGCACCTCTGTATATAAAAGATTTCTCAACTTTAAATATATTGAATTATCGGCATACAGTTAAGGAGGCGTATGGAAATAACGTATCTACATTATTTCCATACGCCTCCTTAATTGTATGCCGATAATTCAATATATTTAAAGTTGAGAAATCTTTTATATACAGAGGTGCTTTGGTAATCTTAGCCATGTTTTTAGAAGTGACACATCCACATCACGTTACTTTTCCAGCCTCGACCCAGAGACCTTAAACATCCCCATTGGGACAACTGCGGAAGGTTTGGTAAGATAGAGTCGTGACTCAGGACTCTCACCCCCTTACCACCCTCTCCAACACCCCTCCCCCTTCCCCGGGCAACGCAGGCAATTTTCAGCTAGTATTTGATATAAAAAAAATTCTGAATTTATTTCTTGACTCAGTGAAGCAAAAAAAAAAAAATCATTAAGATTATATTTAATGTTTTTTAAGTTTATCTAATAAGATATGTAAAATTTCAACAGATCAACGGATTCAACGGATCTCAACCGCGAAACTAGTTGTGGATTTTTCAATTTTTTTATTGTAAATGCATTTAATTTTATCTGCAGTGTGTGTTCGTTTATTATTTCCCTAAATACAGGTCTTTAAAAAAATTCACTTCTAGAAAGAAGTTACTCTTAAAAGAGTTATAATTATTGGAACGCATTTTCTTTGATATAATTTAATTAAGAATAAATGACTGGTAACTTATTCGGAAAAGAGATTAAAAAAAAATGGTCAGTCAGTGAAAGAATATTCTAGTAATCATCTGATAAAATAGCAAACTTTAAGCACGGATTTTCTTACAATATATTACTAATCATTTATTTTTGCAAATGAAACAATGATTTAAAAATTCAGGATTATTATTATTATTATTATTATTAAAGACAAGTATTTGTTTTCAAGTAAAGGATCTAACAAATAATTAATCTACAAGAAAGTAAATTCGTACTGGAAAGATTAATCTTCCTAGTTTGACCCAAATGAACTCCCGCCACCGACAGCTATTAAGAAGAAATTAGAGCAATTTCCAAGTCTCTTGAGTTGAATTTAAGAGAATCTGGTTTATCGTTAAGGGAAATTGGGACCTGAAATATAACCTCAAGATAATCCCCATTGGCATAATAAATATTTAATGAATCAACATCTAAGATAAAGAAGTTGACACCATCTGTAGGTCATACTCTCTCGATAATGCTTCTTAAAGCATACAAACCAAGCAGACCTTATATTATTAAAAAGACGCATTGAAATACTGCAGAATAAAAGATAAATACAACAAACCGCTACATTTTAGATTTTATTCCGGACCAATGAAAGGACATGAAATTTGTATCTGTACAACTGTTTGACGTCAGGTAACCGCGATTGCTGTAAGCTACAGACACTTTTACACTTTTGGCTAAAAATAATGTCTTTCTCATGGGATGTTGATCTTAATTTTACCATAGTTTCATCCATTACTTTTAAAACTTTAGAACAGAAAAATGTTTGTCTTCGGTCTGCAAATATGTTAATTTATCCATGTTGCTTGTAATCCAAACAACAATTGTTCTGTTAGCAGATTCACCATCTCAACAAATCTGCTGTATTGACTTAGATTGCTATTTTAGTAAGCGATTACTGGCATATTAAGAATCTTAGCATAAAAAGTTTAGATATACCTACATAAATATTATGCATTTATATAACCTGTGGAATTATGATTAAATATTGTACAAAATTTCAGTTCAGTATCATTTAGGTGTAAGAAAACAGCAAATTATTGTTGATTATCGCTTCCGAGTGATAATCATTTAAAGACAGTGACTAAAAAATTCTAGAGGCTTTCACTCTTTCCATTTTTTGCAATTCTCCATTTAAAGTCATAGAGAACAGTGAACTATTGCCCTCCAAATGAGAGATGGCCGCCCTGTTTTTGTGAGAGCTGCGCATGTATGATCGATTAGTCTGGTCAGGCACTTCCGTCTGATTTTATGACAGGACGCCGCCATTACGGTAATCGTTTGTTACTTTGCAAAAGAGCATTGTATTTATAAATAATATATATATATTTATTTATTTATTTATTTATTTATATAAATACTTATTGTTAGCAACTGGTATTGAAATAACGCTAAATAGTAGAGAGAAGTTTTAATTTGGCGTTATCCATCAACATGTCTTTCTCAGTGAAAACAGACGACGGCATCCATTGTGACAGGAAAACATAATCGATCAGCTACCGGAAGGGCTGCGCAGTTCAAACTTCCGCCGGCCAACTTTCATTTGGAGGACAGTAACGGTCTTTTTCCAACCTCATTCCGTAATTTTTTCAGTAATTGTAAATTGTTACTAAATCTTGCACAGCATTCGTTAAGTTTACCTTTCGTTCCATTGTTGTCTTACTGAATGCATTCGTAACAAAATAAAAAAAAAAATCTCATCGAAATACTTTTTTTTTTCCAAAGGAAAGAGCGAAAACCCTAACGATTTAAATGCCTTCAGTAGCTTTGTGACATCAAATCCTTTCATCTTTGACAAACGATTCACCAAAGGAATGCTCGGAGAATTCCTGGGTGATGATGAATGTGACATTTGGTCGATGTGTGCCTCATCGCTGTCATCAAATAGAACATCTCGTCGAATGATGAATGAGTGCCAACAGGAGATGTCAAAGATAGGATCGCCTCCGTCCGAAACAACTCTGAATCGATCAAAACTAACTTAATGATCATTGGAGCGGTGATATCAGTGCTTCAAAACTTTCCAGTCATTCTATCAGATATTCTCTCGGTAAAAATTCTCGTAAAAGTGGTATCATCTTTCGCTTCAACCAACAAAGTGAAGTGAAAACCAAATAACGCCAGGAAAGACAAGCCCTTTAGATATCCAGGAATTTTTTCTTTGACGTTTCGATTATTAGACTAGCTTAAAAAAATTCATTTGATAAACATGAGATAATTTGAGAACTTTTTTTCAACATTTTAGCAACTTTGCCTACACGTTTTCTATTTTACACGAATGATAGCCAAAGTGTTTTACATTGTATACATTACATTTTTAATTTTATTTTTATTTATTTTTTTTTTATGCCAAATTTTATCATTAATAAAAAAAGAGAAAAGCATTAAGATTATTTTGAAACGAAGGATTGATTTACGTATTCGTATATTTATATACATACATTTTACATTTGGACTGCGGAATGGAGAAGCCAGGGTTTAATTCCAGACAACGCTGGACGGACATTTTTCCACGCTTGTTTCTCCTCCAGACGGACCCTAGGGTTCTACCCAGCCCTCTGTCAATTGGGTCCCGGGTTTCTTACTCGGGGATTAAATGCCAGCGAGCGTCGATATGATCATCCGACCGTTGGTCGAGAATCAATGGGAGCTTAAACCTCTCGGGCACCCCAGGGCCTCCATGGCTTGTTGCGGTACAGTTTAACTTTAACATTTTGCAATGATTTTATAATTTTATAATGACGTAATAAAAAATTTATTACGGCTTAGCATTCAAGTTAACTCAAGAATCTAAATCTAAGTCGTTTTTAATCCGCTTTAATTCTCAATTCGTTTTAATTAATTGAAAATGCTATTTCTATTTAGATCGCTAGTAAATCTTTAACAGGAAATTTCTAAATAAAAATATGAATCAAAGTAACTACGAAAAAAAGAAACCAGAAGTCATTGTTCTGAAACATTAATCTAGAGTTTTGTAAAGTTTATTAGAAGCAGAAAATAAAATTCTTTATAAATAAGCCCGTTAAATTCTGTTAGTTAACTGTAATAAAAAATATAAAATATAAAAAAAAAAATAATAAAAAATATAATATAAAAAAAATTACAATCGCACGAATGACAAAATAATTCAATTGTATTTTTTCGAAGTACCTAATCTATTAAATTTTTGGGGAATACAAATTCTACAAAAATTTCCATATGTTTTAAAGATTAATTTTGGATTAATTTCTGTGTGCGTGTGTGTGTGTTTTATATTATCAAAATACGTCATTTCAATTTGGAAATTATCAATTTTAAAAGAAATTGATGTTATGTTTGTAATATAAGACATAGTAATAAAATTTTGAGATTTGGTTAAAAAAAAATTAAAATAAAAGATTTTCCAAACAAATGAGAATTTGGAAGGTGATTACTAAGCCTTAGGAAAGAACAAACTATCTTACTGTATTTGATATATAAAATAGAGAAACCATTAGCACAAGTATTTATTTTCTTTGAGACATGTAGAAACTAGGCTCAATGAATAAGTCGATATCAGTACATCGATGTACAAGAATGAGATGTGGCTTACTGATGCAGTTTTTGGCAATGATTCACACTTGAGAAAAAACAAATTAACAAGATGGATAAAAGAAGTAGGTATGTTTCATCAGAGATATGAAAAAAATTAACAATTTTCCAGATACGATGCTAAGCGTTTTTCATTTAAAAGGAATGGAAAAGGTTTAGGCTTTTACTTTGAAATATTTTAGCTCAAAGTTTACAGCTGAAGCTTTTAAGAAAATAAAATCCAAGCAACACAGACTGAAACTTCAGAAACTAAGGTTTGTTATCTTTTACGTTCGTAATTCCTAATGTAAACTCAGTTTTGTTTTAATTCCTTGATTTCCTGTTAACGTTACTGTTTACAAATGCAAAAGTGAATTCCGGTTTCATTGGCAGTCATCTCCATGCAAGCGTTTCAAGTCACCTGCGCGTGGGAAAGCCATAGACTTGCTAAATAGCAAACATTGCCAGTCATGCAGTGGCAAAGTGAAAGGAACAAACTCATTGCTTTAATAGCAGTTAAGCATTCTGTGTAGGAACACTTGTAATTTGGACGGTTCCTGCATTGACGACAAGTTTCAGAGACACACGTCGTGAATTAAACTTAAATGATACTTTCGTTCCTGTAGTTCTTAAGAGGACGGTTTTAAGAGGAGAGAACGACGCAATAAAACCAACTTAAACTATTCACATTAATTGAATCATTTTCAGTGAAAAATTAAAAAGAAAATGCTATAATAAGACATGTATTCGCCATGGAATAAGATTCCTGCAAAATTTGACAGCACAATACGTAAAATTATTTTGTTATTTTTATATAAAAAGATATATAAAATATCGAAATGTTTTTAAAAGCTTTGTAAAATAACAAAATGTTTTTAAACGTTATATAAAATAACAAAAGATGTCTTAGGTCTTTTGGGAGCGAAGATCCTATCAACGGGTATATTTTTTAATATTCATTCTAGATAACTGTACATGTAAACACTTAAAAGCAAATAAGCATACAAACATCTGTAAATATATAAATCCTTTTTTATAATTTCTTTTTATAAAATACATGTCTTTCAAACCCTACCATTCTTTTATGCCCACCCTGTACAAATGAAATTCCATGCTGGTATTTATTTATGTCTTTTGACAAATAACGGGCATTTGTTAAAGTTTTACATTTTCTTAGATACTTTAGTTGCTATTAATGAAAACATCTACGCTTCCTAACATCATACAAGATGGTTTTACCTAATTTTTTTTTCCAACTGTTATTGAAGATTATAGTTTTAAGCTTAATAATATAAATGTTACCTACTTTTCAGCGTTGTATTTCTGTTTCTAAATGTGAATCTTTTCTTGGAATTAATCAAAATTTTCTCAGCTAGTTTTAATTCTTCACTGATTTCAAAAACACGCCACAAATACCATCGCCTTAGCAGTTAAAAGTTAACACCTGTCTTCCCCTACAAAAGAATATTCAATTCACCAATAATCCAATTGCATTTCATTAGAAGAAAGGGATTTCATTCCTCAACTCCTTGGTAATCCAATTTTAATCCCCTGAGGTGGATGAATTTCACACTGATTGTGTCTTTATTTTGGCATCTTCAAGATAGAGCGAGCTGTAAATTTAATCCCATTCCAATCTCAATTTCGAAAATCCTCACTTCTTGCAATGAAAGCCATTTAAATAGACAAAAAAATTACAATCTAAGGAAAGCTTTTTATTTGTGGGTGGTAATTTCATAACACATCTTTAATGAAAGAACGAAATTGAAATCATGTTCAGTCGTCCAGAAATGCTCATCTCTTAAATCCTTACCCTAAATAAGATTAAATGAAATGCTTACATCGTAGATCGATTCAACGAATATACTTAATCATTATTGTTTATCTATTAAATATGCATAACAAAGAATTGTAGATAGGGAAAAAAGTGGACCAATGACAATAATAGTAAGTGATGCCAAGTAATTTGGTATTATTATATTGTATTGGGTTGGCCAAAAAATTCGTTCGGTTTTAAGTAAAAATAAAATACACATTTTTCATTGTCGCCAATACTTTTATTGAACAACATCTTCAGCGGTTTGTTTCACTATCTTCTGACATCTTTCAGGAGACTTCATAATTCCATCTTCCCACAACTTATTATCTTTTTGAGCAAAATATGTTCCAGATACCTTTAGTGTCTTCCCGGGAATTGAATTTTTCCCATTAAGAGAATTTTGTAAAGACAGAAATAAATGGAAATCCGAAGGTGCAATGTCTGGTGAATATGGCGGATGAATCAGAACTTCCCAGCCAAGCTGTAACAGTTTTTGCGTACTTATTTTGCGTACAAAGAAATATGCGTACTTACTGTTTTGTCTTCCATCTTCAATATTAAATTGGCGACACAAAAATTCACGAATGTTGATTAGGTTTTGTTTTAAATGCACGCTGAAATGACAACTGTCACAATACAATCTAACTAATGGTGTCGAATGACGTTAAAGACATCTAAGAGCCAACTTACGTAAAATAACCGAACTAACTTTTGGCCAACCAAATAGTTAGCCTGTATCAATTTTAATTCAGCGTTCCTTGGACGATTTCTAGTAGCCTACTTATCTATTTTGAAAAATTTTACAACCATTTTTGTGTCTCTCTCTTTAGTCTTTTTGTTCTGACATATAAAAATTTGGACATTAATTTGAAATTTTTTTTAAACCTTTTACAGGTTGATATTCAGAAATCCGGCCAACGATAATCCTGTTCCTTCAGATTTCCGGCGTGGATTCGGAGCGCAAATTCTGTAGAACTATTTTATTCAGTTGAACTAAAATTCTGTGGAACTGTTTTATTTAGTTGGTGAACATTAAGATTTCATTTGCTTTTCTTTTAGTGTTTAATTTTCCTTCTTTAAAGGACTACACAGGTAGTCATTTTCTGTTAAATATATACAGCATATATAACGATAAAAAAATCCGGCATTTTCAAAAATCCGGCACTCCTCAGATCCGGAGGTTGCCGAATTTTTGAATGCCAATCAGTAATAGATATTAAAAATTATAAGATTTAAGCGAAAGAGAAAACGTGAGAGACCCAAGCTCAGATGGAGGGATAAGGTGGCTGAAGATCTTAGGGATGGACGAGAGAGAAATAGAGAAAAAGAATAAAAGAAGGGAACGCAGACCTCACATAGAATGGGAAGAAAGAAGAAGAATATATATTAAAAATTACATTATTTAAAAAAGAAAAACCGAATTCATTAATATACTTATAAATTTAAGCATTTTCATGATGCTTAAAGTATTTCTTTAAACATTCGTTTTAATTTAGAATAATTAAAATCCATTCTTCTTTTTCTTGTATTTCTTTTAAAACTTCATCTAGACACGGCTGAAGATATCGTTCATCCTCTTTAAACTTTGGTACAAGAAAAAGAAGAATGGGATGAAAGATCCTAAGTAGAAAATTAAAACTCCACTACTAAATTGCTTCAGAGAATTTTTGAAATAAAGGTAATAAAGAAATAAGAATTACTGGACAATTGATTGCAGCTCCGTTAGCTGAGAGCGGCTTTGTTCTGTTGCAGGGAACCATTGCAGGCAAACAGATTTGAACCAAAAAAAAATCAGAGGCAGTTGGCGCAAAACAAAAAGTCAAGGATTGAATAAGAGCAAATTGATTTATGAAACATTGGGGATAATTAGCAGGCGGGAAATGAATGTAATGCAATGAGACCGATCTATAAGTATTACAAATGATGATGGCCTCTGCAATATTGGTTATTTATTCCAACGCAAAAGCCAAAGCGTGAAACGAGCATTCGTTTGTCTGATTTACGTCTCAACATTTTTCAAACTAGTAAACAAAAGAAGGCATTTTTAAATGAGAACTTTATGATATAATAGTTTATAAATGAAATAGTTTATAAATAAAAAAAAAAATGTTATACTATTGAGGAGATTTTTCTTGTGTTTAATATAACATCATCATAATTTTTCAGTTTGTTCTAATTCTTCTTGTTCCTTCTAAAAGGTATATAAGTATGTAAAGTATATATTTATACTTAAAACTACTATCCACAAAACTACTATCTTAGGTGACTTGAAAGTAAGTGGGATTTTTAGCGAATTTATTATGTTTGAAGTAGTAGAAGTCTGTGAATTGTCTAGGGGAGGTTTAACTGTCAGTCAAATCTCAAGTTCATAACAAGTTAATATAATTTTGTACTCAAGCATAAACTTGGCAGAATTTATGCGTTAAATTTAGGATTTAAAGATGTACAATACAGTTATCAAGAATTATTAAGGGCGACCCAGAATAATAATAATAAAAGTTCAAAATAATAATAAAAACCTTAGTACTTTAACGTAAGGAAAAATAAAAAAGTTAGGAAAATAAAAAAAACTAAGAAAAAAAATTCAAGCGGACATGGAGAAAAAAAAAAGATTAAGAAAAAAAAAAAAAAAAAAAAAAAACCCCACTAGATATTGTAAATTACCTGAGGAAGAAAGGCCGATGAGGCCATTCGAAATATTGTAATGAATAGAGATTTTTGGTGAAGTTAAGTAAAGTTTCTTAATATTATATTACTTGTTTGTGATAATCGGATGGGAATCGACAGCCTCCAGCTTATGAATCCGAAATCTTACCCATCAAGCTGACAACTGAAATGAGATGGTTGCATTTCTAACATTTAAGCTAATAGCGGAAATCCAATGAAAACAATACCAAATATATCAAACATGGGGAGCGTTGGACCCCATTCCTACGGTGTTTGGGCCTCTGAACACTTGGAGAAGTCCGTTTGCCGATCCGACCTTCCTTTCGTGAGTTGTTAGGGTGGACGGACGGACAGGACAAACGCAATAACTACCGATTATGGTCGCTATCACAATAGCTCCCGAATGGATCGCTAAAAAAAGCAATTAGTAGATTTATTTTTCATAATGGTTCTTAACGTAATGTTTAAACGCTGTAATATATCTGTCAGTTAATTTTAGTTCTCAATCTTTTAGAGTTGGATGGTAAAGTTTTGTTTAAATTTCTATATCTTATTTTTTTCAATTCTAATTCGTCTTAGATGTTTTAATGCCTGTGTTTCTTCAAATTTCTAATACTTCTGAGAAATTAGTAATATTTTACTTCAGTCGTCGGTTATTCTCAATTATTTCTTTTTTTCTAAATAACTCTCATCAAATACATTTTTCTTATTTTCTATAAAAAAAACTTAATCCTCAATCAAAAAATGAAAAATTCTGTCTTATTTGCATATGAGAGGGATTTCGATAATGGCAAGCATTTGTCACCTACAGAAACAATAGCCGGAACCCCATTCCGTCGTCATTATTTCATGGTTTTTCAGTTTTCCCATCAGTTGAACTAATGATTTCCGAAACTTATGCCGCTTTGCATTGATCGGGAGAAGGTTTAATGACAGCCATTCATTACAAGGATCCCAGAGGAATTCTTCTGAGCTATCTGTTAGTTCATAGGATGACGCCTAGAAATGAATTCGCTGCTGGAAAAGGCGTTCGCTGATTATGATACGAGAGCACTTGGTAATAAATTACGATCAGCTGCAGTGGAAGAAAGATAAGCATCGTTTACAGAATCATGGAAGATTCCCGTTGGAACAAATGGCAAAGGAGCAAACCTCAGAAATCGAAAAGTTTACAGAGAGGTTTTTTTTTTAGTTTTGGTATAGCGGAAATACAGGGTGTATCGTTACATCCGGTCAATTTTGCATAGAGTAGCAACAATCAAATGGTCAATTTTGATTTTTCACCAGGGCGATGATGTGTTGGGTTCTCTTGTGTAGTGATTGTGGTTTGTGGCCCTTTCGAAGCATGTTTTGTTGCAACAGAACCAGTGTCTTCAAATTTCTTCTTGATTGCAGTTACTGTTTGACGTTTCAGAGAAAAACCGTATTCCTCTTCAAATAAATGTCTTCCTGTAGAGATGGCCCTTCGACTTAAATAAAATTAATGACACACGGTTGCTTTAACGTCAACCGGAATGCACCACTTTCCCTGCCTGCCATTGTGAATTATCGCACGATCACTAAGGCGCGTTCAATGTAACGAGGTGCTCGTATTGACGTCATGTGCCCACTGTTATACACAGGTAACACGTGCACAGATTGCGGTACCCGCCTTGTGTTAAGATACTGTTATTCTTGTGAAAACGCAAAAATTGCTCTCGAAAATGGTTCAGAGGAAGAAGTTACCGGGATGGTCAGATCAACACATGTATCAAGTGATACACCCTGTATGTATTGTAGTCCGTTTCAAATTTCTTGATATTGTTCAGTGGTTAACAATAAAATTAATGAATGCTCACTTTCTGTTGGATCATGGTCACAGTAACCTGATTACATTTTAATCAGAGCAATTCACTGTTACGATGACCTAAGAGAAAGAAAGCATACACTACTGCCATTGCTCTCCGCCTTGCAATGGTCCAGAAAAAATTATAAAGTACTGTAGTATTTATTTCTCGAATTAAAAAAAAAAATCTGTCAGCTTTCTCGATGTGCAAATGGAACAATGCTAATTTAGGATCTCACTTTACCAATATTAGTTAATTTTATATTGTCTTGAAGAAGCATTCAGAACATATACACAGGAAAAAAAAAAAACCTCTTTTTAAGCTTTGTTGATGTGGAATATGTTAGTTTCTAAGTTACTATGGTAACACGTAGCATTCAACCTTACAGCATTTAAAAAAACAAAATAGATAAACAAATAAAAATTGGATTTAATTTAAATAATTTTGAGTAATCTAAAAATAACTGGAATTAATAAAAATCCCTTTTAGAGCTCTCCGAATATGGAGATGTCTGAAAGCAGGAAGTAATAAAAGTTCCCGGGAATTTTCGTTTTCGAAATTACGACTTTTACATCTAATGGATCCCTTTGGAAGTTTATTTTGTGTTCTAGAAAAGAAGCAACGTCTATTTCATTATTTCTAAACTGATTTTAGTGCGTTGTTAACTGCTCAGCATTAAGTAAATCCCTTCACGTTTAGTCCTAACGAGATGGCGCTGTTGTAGCGTCGTAAACCTTAAAAGCTTCGTGTTATCTGATCTTCCTAAAGATTTCAAAGTAAAATGCAGATTTTTACTTATTTATTTATTGACATGATAATAGTTGTTGTTATTTTATTTATTATTTTTCTCTTTAATTATCCATAATTTAATTTACTTTAATGTGCTTATTAAACTTTAATATTCTTTAATATATAATTTATAATTGACACTATATTAAACTTTTAATTATAGTTTTTAATAACCATATAAGTTATTCCTTAAACAAATTGTACGGTATGCAATTTAAATATTGTAGTTCTGGTTTTCAATTTCTATCATTTTGAAGGCCTATATTATATTAAAATGTTATATTTTTATATTATAAATTATTACATTATATTACATTAAATATTACAAAAAAAGGCTTATCGTTTTACTGAAAGTATCGTATAAACCGGTCGGAAGTAGAAATTTTACTAAAAGAACTAACAAAGCATCTATTTTTCCGTGAAAGTTTTCCGATTTTCAAATATGGCAACGGCCAGCAAGAAACGTCAGTGAAATTCGCTTGAACTAAAATTTTTCCTAAACCAAATTATTTTATTTATGGATTTACTTTAATGCGAATAAGCGAAGCCAAAGTCTTTAAGTATAATGTTATAGAATTCCGAATGATAATAACAGAAGGATTAGAATGAAAATTTTAAAATGCAAATATTATAAATCACAAAGAATATGATGGACACTGTCAACTAGGCGACGGACAGTGGGCGATGGAGAACTAGGCGATGGCGACAAAGTACTAGATCAAATATGCAATGCAAATAAAACATATCACGATTATGATAAGGAAAGACAATTAATTAAAAACTATTTGTCAGTGAATGTAAACATGTACTCTGATGTAATAAGAGGTAAAATTATTTAACTTAGTATGAGCCCGAGCGAAGTGTGTTTTAGCCGTAGGTTACGTAAGTTGAGGTTTAACCCCCTCCAGGATGTTTACATTGAAAAATTTTGAAAATTATTATATTACTGTACTTTTAATTTACAAAAAAAAAAATCTGCCAAATCGTAAGCCTGCTAAGTGTGCAAAAATTTTTTAAGCTTCTGTCGCCCAAATGACGGTGGGCCAATTAACAGTCGCGTCGCCCACTTGATTATCGCCCAGTTGACCATCGCCCAGTTGTTGCGTACCGGAATATGAAGTATTAGATCAGCATTAATTTGTTGAACTGAATACAATGAAAGATTAACTCTGAATACTATTCACTCTGAATACTGAAATTTTAATGAGTCATTTTAGGTAATTCCCAACCGGATATAGAAAAGTTTCTGTGAGCAAGTTAAAAGTTGGCATGTTAATTACAATTTTTCATTTTATTTAGATATGTTGCAGTTGCGCATTTTGGGATTCAGGAAAATTATGAAATAAATCAAAAACAGTTAATATCAAAATGAAAAAGAAAGCAAAAATCAGACAGCCAACAGACAGCTGCGGATAAAATCTTTCACGATTTTTGGAACCATAAATACAAATCAAATTAAGCATTCATTCGACAATGTTTCTAACTTAATCTGCGAAATGAATGCGTAATAGATAAACCAAAATAGCATTTTCAATTATGTTCTTCCCTGTGGAAAACATTGCCCAATTGAATCTTTTGTTCGTAAGTTATCGCTATGTATATAAATACTGTGTTTATCTGTATTCACTTTTATTCTTAACCGTTATTTATTCCTTTGCGTTTCCTAATTACTGATGTTCTGTTTATTTTTAAATTATTTCGTTGCAGCCGTTGAATCTTAATTAATTAAAATTCATTATGTTCTTGTCCAATCATTATGTATATTTTTTAATTACTTAGCCAATCAAATCAAGCTTTGTAAATACTATAAAAACCAATGATTTTCATTTAATAAGTTAATTCAGTTCAGTTCCAAAACTTGACTTTCCCACAAACACCATTAGAATATCAAATTTCAATGTTTTTGCAATTTTCTAATTAACGTTCATGTTTTTTCTTTCAAAAAACGATAATAACTAAACGAAAAGGGTGCTGCAATAACAAAAAAACAAGGAAACTGTCAATAATTTAAAGTGCAGGTATTATTCATATAATCTACAGTAATTACGTGACTAAAAGTATTTTTACTTATTACATCTTGCATAAAGAACTGTATCCTCAAGTTTCTGAAAGTGTCATTTGAAAATGACCATCGACAATAACTATAGCAGGATAGTCTTTTGCAGATTTGGTAAAAAATAAGGAATATTTGAATCTTCAAGAACTGTGCTTGGATTCAGCCAGAGAGGAGATATGCAGTTTCAGACAAACATCTACAACCAATTTTAATTTTATAAAGTGTTAGTAATTCACATTAAAGCTACAATATTTATGAAATCTGTAATTAATTTTCAAAACTGCATTTAATGTATAGTAACTTGCAATTCAATTGATCGAAAATCATAAATAGACCAATGTAATGGACAAATCAAAATTAATCCAAGTATATTTTTGTGTGATGAAGTTACGGAGTATTACCCACGTATCAATGCCGTAAATAAACCGTCCACTGGCTATTACAGAACCTCTGTACCAAGAAATGCTCAGGTACCATAAACAAGATCAATGAATTACGGATACTAAAATCGCGATGTGTTTCTATACTATCTCTTTTAAATATATTCTCCTCTATAGATTCTAACAATTCGTGCAATGATTTTACCCAAATAGAAAAGTATGCAAACATTTTCTTTCAGTTCACATATACTGATCACTTCTTCTGTTAAAAATGTTAAAAAATATCTTTGACTATTTAGATCCGAACAATTCTTCTTGTTCGAATTTCAATTCTCATTCCTTCCTCATCCAATCTAGCGTTGACGCGAGATTTCTTCAGAAGCGCCTTGGTTATTTAATTAACTACTCTGTTTATCTCGCTCTTTCCTCGTAAATAAATTCTTATCGGTAAACGTATCCGTAGATAGGTGCCATAACGTTCTATTATCTGGGTCTCCATGAACGGCAATCGGCTGCCGAAGAGAGAAGGGTTTTACCTGGCATCTTTATGAACGCGGCGGCGGCGCGAACTGACGGCTTGGGTGAGGTCCCCCATCTCAATAAACAAGCATTACGGGCTGGAATTGTCTCGTGAGGGTTGCGCCTCTCTTATTGTTTACCGGCTCTGGCGACGAGCCAGGCGCAGGCAGTGCGTGCCGAAGATTTCTTAATTTCCACGGTTGGGTCATTGACGGTCGGCGATCCATCTGTCTTCAAGGACCCAGAGAATTGAGCTGTCTTTTGGCTCGTCGCTGTCTGGCAGAACCAACGTGGGGGAATCGTATAACAGCCTGTTTCAGTTTAGCAACAGTTCCGCGTTTTAAGAGGCTGCTCTTTTAGAAGGAGAATGTTCTCGACCTAGATTGAAGAAACCGATAGGGAAGATACATTACCTGCTCTGACACATATACACACATACACTGTTCTAAGAAAAGTTAGCTTATATCCGTTGCAGAATTCATTGTTGTCCATTGCAGAATGAACCTGAAAACCTTAAACCCACAAGCTTAAATGTTTTGATTGCGTGGGTCCTTTTTAGTGTTAGATACTATCCAAGGCGATCAAAAAAGAAGCTGAATTTCAGTTCTTGCTCAGAAGATTTCGCCATTTGTATCAAAATTTTTTCATTTCTTTAAAAGCTTAAGATCGATATCAAGGAAGAAATTATATGCCCACGCCTACAAAAACAGAGTATTTATATGAATAAGCGTTTAACTGTTTAGCATCCACTAACGGAAACCCATTCATTCATTGGCTAGTTACGACAACTTTATAACTGTGTAGCATTTTTCATTTTAATGTTTTCAAAACTCAAATAAGTGAATTAGAAAACTGAACCTTAAGAAAGTGTAAGCTTTAAATTATTCCAGAAACTTCCTGTTTATTATTTGGAAGAAAGTCAAAAGCGAAAGAGTCAAATTTAATCGCACTCTTCATTATTATTATATTAAGATAAAAAAATAAGTTTTTTTCTTTTTTACTCTTCACTTTTTGGCTGATTCATGAATAAATCAAAAGGGAAAGAGATTTTTCAAAAATTAATCAGGAGAAAAGATAAAGAAAGGAAAAAAAATCTATTCGATGTAATTTCACACCAATAGACCATCAGCTTTGTTCGTGAACAAAAAAGTGATTGATGACAGAAATTACTCTGGCAGAAAACGATAGTTTATTCGTATGTAAAGTTTTTCAGTTATTAAAAAAAATAAAGAAAAAAAAAACCATTTATTCTTCTAATGACTCAATTTTTTTCATAGCTTACTAAATAAGATTTTTTAAAAAAAGTATATAATCTGGTTAGTGTTCTCGATATTCGAACAAAAGTAAAATAATTGAAAACTGTTTTTAAATGAAAAAAAAAGAAGAATAAAAGAAAAGATATATTAATTTTCTCTAACTACAAAAGCAGACTTTAATGAGAAATTTCTAGTTAATTCGACGGGGCACTCACGAGCCGTTATTTAAGCATATGAATGGTAAGCAATAAGCGTTGTGAGTTCAATTGGTATGAATTTCCAATAAAGTTTTGTTCTATACAAACAGCTTTGCTATTTAATTTTACCCTCTGATAATTATCGAGTAATTTTTCATTACTCGATACCGAAATTTCTGGGGATTTTGCTCCTTTAATTTTTTGTTTAAAGAGAATATTTATGAAAATTAAACTTGTCAAATTTGTTTTTCCAGGATTTTTACCAAAGTGTGTGATGTTAAGTTATCAATCAATTTTCATCGTGTAGAGTTTTACGTTAAGTAAAGTAATAACCTTCAAGTTAATAAACTCTTCGATAAGATGATGTTTTTCTGTTAGCAAAGTAGAACTATATAGTTAATCTGTGAAGAATGTGTGGCTTCTAAGTAATGTTTCTTTAAAGGAATAATAAATTGTTTTCATTCGTCTCTAAAAGAAGAACCCATATTGACAACTTTTAAGTGCAAAAGGCACTTAAATGAGAGTTCCAAGATCTTTCACTGCCTCAGAGGTTGTTGATGGATACATTTACAGATAAATGGACACGCGAATAACCTAAGGAAATATGCTACTTCTAAAAGCCCTTTTTTACTAAAAGTTCGAAGAGAAGGTAGATGTTTCCTTCCTCCTGGAGCCACTGCTGGCTTATCGGTGCACTGAAGATATAGGCTCCAATGATTCTTTGGCCAATCGGGACTATTCGAGAAAGGGTGGTCAGGTTCAAAGTTCGTCGGCTTTAACACAGGTAAAGAATCTCGGATCCCCGTTTTTCAGTGAGCTACGATCCGTCTGGATGGGAGAAATAACCCGGCGATTAAACCAGGCTCATCCAGTTGATAGCCCAGTATGTACACAACACTAGACTACAAAGAGGAAAGTAGACTTTTAAAAACATTTTGCATTACTAAGATTTACGGCATCTTGGAGATCAGTTTTTTTTTTTTTTGCAAATTCTTAAACCAAAATGATACAATGTTATCTAACATCACCATTAAAATAACAGCCTATTTAAATAACCTAAGGAAATAACCTAATGGTATTCTCCTAAGTTAGATAGTTTCACAGTTCTTTTGATCACATCGTAGACAGAAGGATAGGAATTGGTTCCATTTCAATTTATAATCTAAAACTTCTTCGTTCTTTATTATGCTGCCAACATTCCAAACTTATACATTTTATAAAACCTTGCAGATTGAAAATCAAAATTTTATTATCTTTTTGAATTTGAAAGTATAACTACAGGCTACTTTTAGAAAAAAATTGTTTTTCATTCGTATAGGGTTACGAATCGGGCCTAAACATAAAATTATTCATAAAATTTTTCAGTCATGTTTTCATAGCAGTCTACGTAATATCCTCTGGCGGATTAAAAGAGAAATATCCATGCACACAATTTTTCGAAATTAAAACTCAAGGATTCAAGTATGAGAACTTTTATTATTTTTCCCGACATTCTAAGAGCAGACACTTAAAAATGAGTGATAAAGGACCTCAGTGAGAAGCCTTCACTCGCAATTTCTATAATCAAAATCTAGCTTATAGAATTCAATGTATAGATTTTTGTATTCTGAGTGGTATAAGAATATTGCTGTAATCTAAGCATTTTGATCCTAAAAATGCTTTTTTTTTTAAATATAATTTATTTATTATAATTTAATGTATGCATATAAGACAGTTTTGTTAGCGTTAATGCAGTAGAATGAAATGAAAAACTTCATGATGTTTTTCTGATAAAATTACTGGTGTAGTTTTAGAACCTTTTTTTCTTTCTTTCTTTAAATCTTCTTCTTTTCTGATTCTCATCATATATCTTCGTTATTCCAAATGTCTCCTAAGACATTTTTTTCCCTTTTTCTTCTCTCTTTTTCCCCCCTTCCTCTCAGACGACAAAAGCAAACAGGCAAAGACAGCTTTCCGTATTTGCACAAATTACTCCTTTAGAAGAAGACACTGAAAGAGGGGATAATAATTTCTCGTGCCAAAAAAATTCTTTATGTTCGCTTAGGTATTAGTAAAAAAAAGGGGAGGGAAATCCACAAACACAACTTGTTCTTAAGCACAAAAGTCAACCTTCTCTTGTCTCCGTCAGGGAAGAAATGAAAAGATACAAATCCCGCGCCAATGCAACGTTATTGTGTTGCCTCTCGTCGGGAGGTCATCGGGCGTGATTAATCAGATCCTCTCAAGCCACCTGCAAACACCATCTTTATCTGCACACACACACACACCACACGCGTCTCGATTCACGACACGTGTTCGAATTAAAATCGATTCTCAGGCGGTGATGTTTCTTTCGCTGTGGCTCTTTAAGATGGGAACCATTTGTGAGGGTTTTTTTTTTTCTGAACTTACTTTCTTGAGAAAAGTTACGGTTGTGTGTACGTATTTGTGTGTGAATCCGCCCCCTTATATCTTTCGTGGATCTTTTTGAAACTTGGGATGAGTAATTTCGAAAGAGTAACGATCTTAATTTTTATAGTTAAAAAGTTCTTCGTGTTGATTTCTGTGAAGAAATTTGCACCTGCATTTGCTTTAAAAAAAACCGATTAGTAGCGAAAGTCATTGATTACAAATGCCACAATCCACTTTTAATCCAGCTTAATTAGTGCGTACTTTGATTTAATAAAAGTTAATTCTATTTGGGCGGATTGAATTTTCTGCAAATTCCAGATTTCTAGGGAATATTCATGAATTCGACAAATATAAAGTTTAAAAAAAAAAAAAACCGATGCTTTTGTTTAATATTGTTTCACACATCCAAAAAAAATGGGGAGAAAAAAAAAAAAACCTTCCATTTCTTTCAGAAAAGATTTTATTGTTGTTTTCTTCTAAAGAGTATATATCAAAGACTAAGCCGGCACACCTGTGTATTCAAGTAATTTAAAATTTAATGAAAACTAAAAATTAAAACATTAAAATTTTAAAATTAATACGACCTAGGTTTCGGCTTGAACGACAAGCCTTTTACCAGTCCATTGCCTAAGTCGTGTAATTTTAAAATTATAATGTTTTAATTTTTAGTTTTCATTAAACTTTAAATTATTTGAAAACACATATTAGTCTTTGATATAAACAGTAGTTATGATCAGTGCACGAAAAATTTTATTACTTTCTTCTAATAACTCATCAAATAAAATAGACTATAAAGCCATTAATCACCGGACAGCTGTGAAGCTCACACGAAGTGGAATCATGATATGGTCCTGTTTTTCATAATATGGTCTAGGTCCACTGGTTTTAGTGCTGGGATCCATGAATGCCAAGGCCCATGAAGCATTTTTTGACAACTCGGTGCTACCCATATTGTGGCAACAATTTGGAATTGGCCCATTTCATTTTCAGCATGACAGTGCAGCCGTCCATCAAGAAAAGGCTATAACCGAGTGGTTTGTGGACATGGGAGTGGATGAACTCGAATGGCCGACCGAAGTCCTGCCCTCAATCCCATTGAGCACCTTGGGGATGAGTTGGAGCGCCTATTGAAAGACAGACCAACACCCTCACAAAAAATATTGAAGGAGGAATGGAAACAAATCCACAACAGAAACCTGCAGCAAATTGGTGGAAAGTCTTCGTCGAAGGGTAGAGGCTGTGATAGTGGCGGAAGGAGGACCTACATCATACTGACACCATAATCAAAACTCAAGACTCTTGACTCATCAATCAAAAGATTTTTAAAGAAAACTATTTCCTCAGTTACACTGTAGCAAACGAAAAAGAAAAGTACTGCAGTGGAAATCCGAATAGTTTAAGGATTTTTGTAGCAGATCGATGAGGGACAGTATTTGGGCAATTAATGTAGAGGCACTGCTGAGTAGGAGGGACTGGCGATTGGCGTTCGCAAAGGGTGATCAATCATGGCTCTGTGTTGCATATCCGAGCGGGAAATTAATTTTACGGATCGCTTTGCTACGATGAACACGGGATCAGCGATAATCGCGTCCATTGATTTCGGT
Organism: Thereuonema tuberculata; assembly: GCA_023159025.1. Taxonomy (NCBI): domain Eukaryota; kingdom Metazoa; phylum Arthropoda; class Chilopoda; order Scutigeromorpha; family Scutigeridae; genus Thereuonema; species Thereuonema tuberculata. The sequence goes on from JAFIDM010014012.1 coordinate 71,276,492, forward strand.
TGGCCAGCACTGTTATACCAGCGTCATATCCAAAAGGGTTAAACAGAAGGGTGGGTGACAGGGAAAGGAACTGTCTGATTTTCCAGTAGAGGAAAAGTAACAACAAATGAAAATCTAAACTGTTATTACTTACTATTAATCATCTTCCCCTACACCAGAAAATAAATGCTAAACATTACATTTATTTCTAGAAAAAAACAGCGAATTTTCGAGGAGAAAAATAAAAGAACGTCTCCTCTTCTTCAAGCCTTTACAAATATTTGTTATTACTTACATTAGCTATTTAACAATAATGGATATGTTGAAAGATACTCATTTTTTAAAGAGAATTTTATGTATACAGAATACATTCTATCAAGATATTTAAGGTTAGGAAAGGAAAAAAAACTTCCTTAAAGTCGAAACTTCTAACGCTTTCCTGTTGAAGGTTCTACTTCATTGACTGTATCGACAATATTTGCTGCTTGGGTTATTTTTCCAGGCGTTGTTTCTCTTCCAATGATTTTATCTGTAAAATGGTGATTTAGATTTATTCCTAGCGTTGGACTTCCAACTTCTCGGTCGAGAATCTCTGAGATCGAATCTCACGTAAACTATTGGCCTGTTTGTGGAATAACTTTAAATAACGTTAGCCGAATGGGTAAGGGCGCTTGGCTGCGGGTTGGCGGTGACAGGTGACAATTTCTTCCACGCTCGGTTGAATGGGTACCGGGGGTTAAAGGCGGGCGAGCGTCGGACTGACCACCCGATCTCAACTTAGTCCAGTTCGTCACGGAGCGCTGGGAGCCTTACCTACCAAGATCACAAAGAAACTTTAACTTTCAACTTTTTGTTTAAAGTTTTCTGCAAATTTCAAGTAGATGTACTGTAAAAATTGAAGTTTTTTTCCTGAAATCTGTAAAACATCTCGACACCAGATGCTTCATGGAATCACAGCCTTCAGCTAATCTTTATCTCAAATCTGATTTGCAGAAAATCACTTCCTTCAATAATGAGAGGAAAAACATTATTCCAAGACGTCATAGAGATGTTATATTGATTTACTGGATATAAATGGCTCGTTTGCATTTCTACCGAACTTTTTCTTTTAAATACTTACAGAATTTTGAATTTATTTCCGTCAAGAATCGGAAATCTTTAAAAAAAAAAACTGGAAGATGAAAGGATGTAATTTGAGCTTCTCTCATCTGAAGAATGACGGTATCATGAAACATCGAATGTTCTGAAATATTTGATGAGTTGACTTAAAACTATCAATCTTAAAAAATAAATGGAAGTAAATAGAAAAAAAAAACCACTGTAAATATGAAACTAAATTACATCTTTACTCATAATCATTTTTAGAAGTTAAATAAGGTGATTTTTTTTCTTTCACCTCCCTAAGCAAGGTCTATGATAAAGGAAGCGATGTAGGCCTAAATGCTTTTGTAAGAGAAAACATGTTGGTAAATGTCAGACGGCCGGGTTTGCTTTGTATTTCATGGGCGAAAGATGATTAAAAATCCGTTGCAAGAACCGTGTTGCCACGATAAGAGCGGCGGAGGTTGCATTGAGAGGAGACAAAGACCTCCCGGAGGAAGACCTAATGCCTTCAGCCAACGGAGTGAGGGTGTCTGTTTCTCATTTTTTTTTCCGACTGAAGCGAAACGAGTTTTAACGGATAATTAAATTACCTGAGGACATTAACCAATTAATTAGGAGATACGGAATCACATGGGCTTTGTCTTCAGTTTGAAAAATGCTGCGATCAGTAGGGAAAAAGAAATTACCTGCCTGATGAGAAACCTGATGCTCCCTTGGTATCATCGTTTACACCCACTCAGTGACGATATCAATTTTTTAGCCGTGGATGGTAAACACAGAAAAACAGACTCTAATTATAATATCAAGGTGATTTTATGTAAATAATAATTTACCCTTACAGTAATGTCAGTTGTGGTAAACGGTTTTTAATTAAAGTTAACTTTTCATATACTTAAGTGAAAAATATGAATCTATTGTTTATATATAATAAACAGTTATTATTAAAAAAAGCCTCGTATTGAAGGCGAAACCGGTTGTGAATTTTTTAATTGTATATAATGTTTTTTAACTAATCTTGTGTGTTGGTTGTTGCTATATAATAACACTCATCAAAGCCTCGTATTGAAGGCGAAACCGGTTGTGAACTTTTTAATTG
>JAFIDM010014012.1:71288393-71306709 GCA_023159025.1 Thereuonema tuberculata
ATTTGCAGTCCTTTCGTCCTTTGAACCCACGAACACAACATTACAATATTTGCCTATAAGTGTCCGTATCTTTATAGTCGTGCGTAATACCTTACGGTACAATGCCTTACAAAATGCCACCGAAACGGTCATTTGACAAGCCTTTAAGATTATGTTGCTTAAATTTGATTAATTTTAATCATATCAAAACAAGCGGGAATCAGTGGCTTAGCTTAAAGGATTAATACCCTTTGTTAGACGCTACTGGTTCTAATGCTTTTCTGTGCTATTTTTTTTTCAACTTCAATCAATGATTTCTGGACAAGGTCTTACATAGAAAAAAATTATTTTTCAGGCGCTTTTTATATCTGTCCTTAAGTTCACTGGTTTTCCTTAATTAAGAAACAAATAGAAAATAGCGATTATGTGATAAAAATGAGCTGAAAATGGGTGAAACTTGGATTTATGATGTGGAAAGTAATATGGAATTGCAGTGTTATATGTAAATAAGTAGTGCTGTCATCATTAGATGCAAATGAACCGCAGTAAAAAAGGGACCTCGCGTAGGAACTCAATAATGAGCGGATTACGATGAAATGAATTTGAAAAAGTTAAATATGTTGTTGTGGCTTCAAGACATCATTGAACAGTTGAACTAAGGTAGTCGTCAGAAGACTGCAGGCAGGCCATGTTAGGAGGAAATAACAAGGTACTCATCTTTCTATGGTCCACAGCAGGGCCTCCACAACCCCGGGGCCCGGCCGTCAAAGGGGCCCGGGCTGAGGTCTTAATCGAAAATTACAGGTAAAAATAAGATTATTACAAGTAAAAACACACAGAATAGGAATTTATCAAGAACAAAATAAAACGAATAAAGTATGTAGACAATAACCTGGTACCTAGATCCCAGGTTAATCATACTACAATCACAAATAATGAGTTTTCCCGATACCTAGCTAAATCGCTATCTCGCACCCGAAATAGATTTACCCAATTTCATCAAAATCCTTAGGCTCGTTTTGAAGATAAGATTTACAAGAATTGCTCGCTTTATATTTTAAATATAATTTACTCTAAAACGTTACTAATAAGTGTGTGGCACGTTTAAAAAGTAGTAATGTGAAATCGTTTTCGCGATATTAACTAAAAATCTACGATTTCGACCATAACATGGGTGGGTCATGTGGGTTTCGTGATGGTGGACGATCCGCGCTGGGCAGGTTTTCTCGGGGTTCTCCCGTTTCCCCTGCACTTCTCCCACCATACTTTCTCAGTCTTTCTCTCCATCTGTCCATATTTCTGTGGGATAGTACAATAGACCTCCGGTCGCAGTGCTTGGCTTCTCTGCCACCTACATTCATTACATTACATGGGAGGGGGCTCGTCACTGCATTTGGTACCTGGGCCCTAAATTTGATTGGGGGAGGGGGGGCTGGTCCACAGACTGTGGAATCAACACTCGAAAGCACAGCGCAGGAAGGCCTAAGGCTACAATTACAGTGGATGACCCTAACGTAGATTATGTCCCTGGAGGAACTGTTTTACGACCACGAAACAGCTGCGATCTCTTCTTGCAGAGGCTACAGGAACACTGTTGTCTGCGTTCACTGTGCGGAAAAGGTTTCTTAAGGAGGTATTTATGCTAGCGACGGCAGTCTGCCTTCAAGGGAGAGAAATTTTGAAGTAGGCAAGACTTCGTATCATTTAGACTGAAGTCCAATTGAGATCAGTAGTTTGTGAATACAAAGGAATCCAGATTTGCTTTGCAGAGCGATTCGAAGCGTACTCTAATCTGGAAAGATCGAGAGAATGCTATCATCCGTAGTATACGTGAAAGATGATCGCACAGATCTCTACGAATTTCCAAGGATTAGTATTAATACAAGACGAAAAAGTTTCCTGGACCCAAGGTGCTATGGGCGATACATTCTCCTACAGACGATAATGCGTATCCGTACTTGCAAGGCATCTTCCAGTCTTAATCCTGTGAAGTACGTCTGAATGCTCTCGGTAGATGTATTGTTGTCTCAAACCTCAAAGACCTGGAGGAGATTAGAAGAGCTTTAAAGAACAATGATCATTGTTATATCCTGAATAGCATCTCATTGTGAGACCTTCATTTGCTATTAGGGATGACAAACTCTATATTGAAATACTTTGGCGAAAAAAGTTTGGACACCTTACTTTTGATCTGGTTCTGCAGATGCTCATTATTGGAGGGAATCAATGTTTTATATAAAAGGCTTTTGGGTCGTAAGGTGACTTACATTGCGCTGCAGGTTTTCACCAACTTTAAGGAAATTAAATCTCGTTTTTGTTTTTTTGCTTTTTTGGTTATCGCGATTTTATTAATGACAACTAATGAATATACACCAAGAAGATGAATTCAGCGATTCAGAAGGTTTTAGGGATGGGGAATGAAGGGAAATGTACACTCACAAACATACACAGTGTGGGCAGAGATAGACTGAGTAATTGATCAGCACCACTGATTTAAATAATGCCAATTTAATTAAATCGTTTTTTATTTTTAAGAAAATAGAAAATTTCTCTGTTTGTAAGCAGCAAGTATTATAATTTTTATTTTATTTTCGTTTGTGTCATTTTTTTCACGACTTCAGAAAAACAAAACAAAAAAAAAAAATTCTAAGGTCAATAAGTTCTTTTAAGAATTTCTTGCTTTGTTTGTTTGGTTTTTGTTTTGTTTTTTTCTTTTGTTTTTTGTTAAGATATTTTATAAAAAAAAGCGAAGAAAAAAAAAGTCCAATAAAGTAAAAACAGAACATATTTGTAGAATTCCGTTAAATTGCTAAAAATAGACCAATTCCCTTCCTTTAAATGTTCTCACACTACAGACCATTGTTTTCTCATCTGTTGATTCCGAATCACTTGGGTGTGCGGTGAAAAATTCTGTAATGACGTTCGATGAGGGAATTGAGATAAAAATGAAATGTCAATAGGGATTAGGATTCAATAATAACTAACGAAATCTTTGTAAGTAATAATACTAAGGTTTGGATTTTATTTCATTCTGATTATTTGACATTAAGGAGTAAAGAGCTTTTACGTAAACATATTAAACCTTTATTTGAGTTGGAAAAAAATCTTTAAGCACAAATAAAAGCAAGATAATTTCCAAAAGATGGAATAATTTTATTTTATTTCTTTGTACACCATCTTTGTTAGTCATTTTCGCAGAAAACCAAAGTTTAATTGAGTTGATTTTGTTTTCATGTCGCCGAATGAGAGGCCCAGGTGTTGCTTATTAGCCAGTCTCTACCTGATTGGTGGCACGAAATGACTGGTGCCTGCGGAATTGGACCCATTACGTATCAACGAAAGGCACTTTATTGGAGACTTCGGGGCGGAATAGCAAAAAAAAAAAGAAAGAAGAAGAAAACGTAGGGAGGGTAAGAGAAGGGTGGGGAAATGGCCCATCGGAGACGGAGAGAGAGTTCAGTGTGGGAGTTAATTTGCCGAGTGGCTGAACTGATTCCCGTCGTCGTATTGATTATGCAGAGCGATCGAGAGGTCCCTGGCTGGCAGCTGCTGTTCCAGACGCTTTTCGTATTGTCAAACCACCTCCAACGAGACTCAATTTCATGCCGAAGTTAGCAATTGGTCCCTCCACTCCCCCACCTGCTCCCTCTCTCTCCGCGCTTTGAATTCGATGCAAGCAATGTTTCTGGAAATTGCTAGAAGAGCGAAAAATTCATCAGCCCCTTCTTTCAAACCAACGACTAAGTGTATTATGAGGAAGGAAGTTGATGAAACTGAGATAAGTTTCTTTCTTTCGAAATGAAGTTGCTTTTCCCTCTTTCGTAATGAAGACTTTGTAATAAAATTCGACACCACTGGAGGCATCGCGCAGTTTCGCGTCGCTCTTAATATCAACTTTCAATTTAACCAAAACAATAACGAGACCCAACTTTGATAAACAAGGAAAAAAAATAAGATCTAATCTTATCATTGCTAAATAGAAATCAAAACTAGTAAAAATGGCTGAGCAGTTGCGGGTAGATTCTTTTTGCTTAAAATGAATCTTTCATTCACTTCTTCATTTCAATTGTTTTCCTATGGTTCCGTTGTAATTGTGTTTTCACACTTCTCATCTTAAGTTTTGAAATCTCATAGACGTGCCTATTGTCCTCCAAATGAGAGATGACCGGCGGAAGTTTGTACTGCGCAGCCCTTCCGGTAGCTGATCAATTATGTTTTCCTGTCACAATGGACGACGGGATCTGTTTTCACTGAGAAAGACATGTTGATAACGCCAAATTAAAACTTCTCTCGACTATTTAGCGTTATTTCAATACCAGTTGCTAACAATAAGTATTTATATAAATAAATAAATATATATTATTTATAAATACAATGCTCTTTTGCAAAGTAACAAGCGATTACTGTAATGGCGGCGTCCTGTCAAAAAATCAGACGGAAGTGCCTGACCAGACTAATCGATCATACATGCGCAGATCTCACAAAAACAGGGCGGCCAACTCTCATTTGGAGGACAGTAGGAATTTGGAGTAGAGGTGACGTCATTACAGGTGACGTTTTAGAATGGTTTCCGCTGCTTCAACCAAAATAAAAAACCTTGTGTTCTTTTTCCAGATGGGTAGTGAGTTACAAACAATTTTTTTTTCAAACAAAACTGAATGTTTTTTCCTTTCAGTTTTTCAGATGCAATATAGGAGGAGGGGGTTGTTACAACCCTCCCTCTTTGAGCATCCCAGGACTGATCTGTTTCTGATCTTCCGCCAGCTGAGAGTGCTCAAAAGATTTGAAACTCTCTCTCCCTCATCTCATTACAGGTGACGTTAAATCTCAGTGTGACGCTTCATCTGGAGGTTTTAATTAATTCTGTTTACCATTTCTTTCTCGAATTCTTTTTGTTCTTCATTAATTAGCAGTAAAATGTCGAAATGATGCTCTACAGCGAGATTTAACATCTATTTTTATATACCAATTTTTTTTTTTTTGGGGTGGGGGGTAAATCTTTATCAAAAGACAATCAACGAATTTTGCCATCTTGGCATTAATTTTTCTTTATCTATTTTTTTTTTAATCCAACTGATTAAAAAGAAATTACGGTATTGCCTTCTTGCTGCTTCAAACCATCTGGTCTATCTCAAAAGGATCTGCATTCCTTTTCATCTCCAATTGTTAGGAAGCAGGTACATAAAACTACACTATCTATTTGATTGAACGACAATTTTACAAACGACCATTTTTTATAAAATCCTTTTAATCTGAGTACAGTCTGGTCGTTTATATTACACTTATTATTTGTTTCCAGTTAAAAAAAGGAGTGAAAGGTAACGTGAAAGATGTTTGTCCATGATTGAAAACTGCTATGTATTTAATAAAATGTATTTAAAAAAATGTGTATTGGTGATTGTATGCAAAACTGGACTATTCTGGAAATTATTGTCAGCAGGATATTGTTTTACAATCCTCATAACATACTCCAATATTAAAGTATTTAATGGCTGTAAAGAAAGCAAGACAAAATTTTACGTAACGTTTTCACATAACATAACATTTTACAGATTTATAAACAGTTTTAACAATTACTGAAGCTTTGTATAATGTCCGCATTCCGCATTAGGTCGTATTATTTACTTTCTTTCTATTATATATTTACGCCCCTGGTAATTTGCAGTATGTTAATTTGAAATTACAATTTCGGATTTGTAATGATAATTTACGAAACCATCTTCTTAAAATTCATATATTTTAATGTAAACTCAAATATTTTCTCAAATGGAAACTCAGTTTAACTACAGAATTTCTTAGAAATTATAAAGTAAATTACTCGTGCTATATTTTTTATCTGAAAATTATTATACAATCTATTAATCGAATAAAATCATGCTTTCATTTACTGTGGGATTTTCACTTTGTTTAAAATTGGCAGGAAAATAAAAATTCGAAGTTTGTTTTCGTTTGTAATTACATAATAACTTACACACACACATTGTAATTGGCTTTTATTTTTAGTTTTTATTTATTCAAAGGGATAAAACGTGTGCGCTTTATTTGAAATTTCTGATCGTTTTAAAGGTTCATTTTAAATTTATTTTAGAATTTGAATCTTTTTTTTTAAAGCATTATAGAAGGCAGTTCTTTCTTACTAGTCTAATTTGACGAATATGCTTCAGACGAGATTCAATGAAATCGAAAGGTTTAAGAAATATGAAACTGTGGCTATCCTAGTCCATAAAACAATCACGCAGTAGTTGATGTAGTTCTCAAACATCTCCTGATGAAGGATCAAAGAATAGAACCGAAGTATTGAATCAACTTCACCCAGAGTGGGAAAAATCCCAGATAAAGGATTATATTACTTCAATATTCAATTATCATTATTCCGATCTAAGTTAAATGATTTCCTATGGTTTTTCGTCAGTTAGGTGAGGAATTTAGAACTAAAAATTATCAATTCCATGATCAACTTTAATCATTATTTCTTTACCCCTAATGAGAAACATCGTAACTCAAAAAAACATCATATTTGCATTACGATGTTCTTCGGACGATATCCTTGAATATCCAACGGCTAATACATGTCTTGTAGTATTTGTGTACTTGTGCACATTACTTAGGGAGTCTTGTTTTGATATTTTAAATCCTTATTTTTGGGATATTTAAACTTAGTTTGATGCTCCTGAAAATTGCTGAAATCGAATTACAATGTTTTTGATTTGGGATATCGATTTTGTACGTAATCCATTACAGCCTAGGCACTTTGTTAAGAAAAAAAGCTTAGACTGTTAAGTGATTTTAAATCTATCAATTTAATGTGGATCTGTATTTCCACCACTTCGGACCAATGTTATAACCAATGACGAAACAAGAGGAAACGTCACATTAAATGACAGCTCAGTTTTGTTCTGAGCACTGTTGAAAATCTGTTACGGTGCTTACTTGTAGTTGATACACTGAAGCTGAGACATCTCAGCGTCCAATCGAACAACAGCTTGGAATCATTACAATGTCATTACCAAAGAAGAATTGACGATACGTTGCTACTGGCAACGGTTTTACCTTTCTTCATGAAATCAACTTCAATGTAGTGGCGAAAATGATTTCTCTTGTGGAAGATCGAGAAGGCAACATCAGTTATAAAGTCTATGAAATCTATGTCATAAAATAAGGTAGTCAACCGCAGTTCAAATTTACGTAAAGCTGTGAAATTACTAAATCACTAAATGGTAATTATTAAATAAATATCTGCATGGGAGGCGAGGCTCTTGCGATCATTGACAAAGGAAACGCAAGTCAAAAGGCCAGTCCGAAGCTTGCCCTACGGAAACATGTTTTTAAAATCATGCATTGGGATATGCACGAGCGAACTAAAGAACTAATATAAATTTACTACAATTTAAATGTAACGCATTTTAAAAGCTTGAACTGAAGAAAATTAACAGTAAACCCTTTCAAATAATAATTTGAGTGAAGTAGAAGGTATATTCGTAATTTACTGTTTTATTTTCTTATTTTTTTTATTTTCTTTAATACGAACTTCTGTTGTCGTGAATAACTTGGAATTCCCCATTTTTTTTCAGGAAGTGGAACTTCTTGAACTAAAGTAGGTAAATTACGCTTAAATTTGTGCCTTATTATCAAGATAAGACTTTTTAAATAGCACCAGGAAATTAGGAGCTTTTAAATATTTTGAATATGTTCAATCATTAAATATGTTTCGAGAAATTGTTTCCCCCTCTGCTGCTCTTCGATAGAAATTGGGATCTTTTAATCGCAATAAATTTAATAGAGAAGCTTGTGAGTTGTTTTGAAGATTTATGTTGCCGATTGGAATTATAATTTATAGATTACAAAAATATATACAAATATTGTTGATAAACAAGTCACGAAATTAGAAATTTTAATGTTTGTTAATGCAGAAGATAATTTTTAATCCACAATCCATATTAGTAAAATCTTTTATTTCTCTGTCTGTCCGCGCAATTGTTAATTATTAGTTTCCGTTGCTGAGAAAGTCAGATTATAAAATTTTATTTTTTTTTATTTTTTTTCCCTCGCAGTCAGGAACGCTAACCATTGGACTACTGCTGGTCTTACTAATATCCTGTCTTACTTTTATTCTATTTGTTCGCGCGCTATCAAGCAATGAGTTCAAAAAGGAATAAAATATCACCGCTTGGAATCGATTCTTCTTGGATTATCTCATACTAACCAGGGGGAGACAGGGGGGGGGGGTGGCCTAGTTATTGTAAAGAGAATTCTCTTTATTTTGAATGAAAGTTAATTAGAACAAAACATTAATCGATAAGATCTACAGCGTCTGTTGTTGCTTTTGTTTTAGAGTAAGAACTAAATTAGGCTGTTCATTTTTACTATCTCGGACACCTAAGAAAAAAAGTCATCATTTTATTTTATTTTTTATTTTTGATTGGATGATCGTGGATAAACACATTAGTACCGCAGTCATGAGAATTATTTCACAGATCAAGATTCGTAATGGTCAAAAATAATCGAACAAAGAAAGGAAAGGAGATGACATCAGAAAAGCAAGATTCCGTGTCATCTCCAGGATTCAAATCAGGCGTATAAGTTAGAAAGTCGCTTCCGAAACGTTTTGACTACGCGTCAACGCCCAAAAATTCCATCTTACTCTGTAATGCACCAGTTTTCTGAAAAAAAAAAATACACTTCGGGGTTTTCCTTACCCCCCAAAAAAATTGATTAAAATTTTAAATTTAATTGTGCAAAAACACTTGATATCTTAGAAAAATCTGTCGCGTATCCACCCAAAGATGAAAAATGTTTAAAACTGCGTTTGCAACTTTGAAGTCATGCCCGACTTCTAAGCCCTGACCCCTAAAAAACCCGTGAAGAGATGTCGACTATTTTAATACTTATTTGTAGTTAAACCAATGCACTATAAGCTCTAAAATGTTTGTGGTAAAAGCGTCAGGATAAGGTTTGAAGACAGGAAAAACGTCAAAAAGTTGAAATATATACTGTATATTCTTTGTTCAGTGCATATTTTTCGTTTGGAAAAATACACTAATATGAGATGATAGCTGTGGTAATACAACTGCCTGTGTATGGTTTTTTTTCCAACGGTCGTTCTTCCACTTTAATCTGTATTAATTACATTAGAGTCGTTCATTCTTTTCAACTGTAATTACTGGTTCTGTCTTCCTCTCTAATAACACAACCACTGTTCTATATTTTTTCCTAAACCATGACGTAAGCTTTAAAACTCAACCATCAAAAGCGAAGCGATTGAATACAGAGAGAATGATAAATATTTACATCAGTTAGCGGCAGATAACGTCCTTTGACTGACCGACGGAATGGTCTACAGTTAAATACCTACTGCAGATGGTAGTAAACCAATATGGTACACTGTAAAAAGTTGACCGTTGAAAAAACGGTAAATAACCGTCAATTATGGCTGCCGACTTATTACCGTTAAAATGACGGTGACCGTAATATTTGCAAGAAACGGTGACCGTCTTTTTAATGGTAAATTACCGTTAAAATGATGGTGACCGTAATATTTGCAAGAAACGGTGACCGTTTTTTTAATGGTAAATTACCGTAATTTGTACAACACCGTTAAAAAAAAACGGTCACCGTATTTGTAACAGGTGTTAGCCGTTTATTTTCCCCTCTTGTTGTTTAAATGGGAATCATGGCTGAAAACTGTTACAAATACGGTGTCAATTTTCTTTTCTGTATTTTAATAATGGATGCCAGATAGTAAGAAAAATGTATATGCAATTGGGACCATTGTAAATAATTGAAGTGCCACACGAATATAATGGAAAAAGTAACAAATGTGTTCTGTAACCAAATTTGTGTATATTGTCAAAGAATTCTAATTAATAATGTGTATGTAATACAAAGTAATGGCACTCTGGTTTATAAACTTATAAAATTTGTGTAGGTCAATGTATCGTAAAACATTACATAAAATATATATAAAAAAGATGCACTCCGAATAAAAGTTAGTACATTTTAATAACTTTATAGCTAAGCATGCATAAATTGCATGGGTATTTAACAAATGTAACACTTTTGATGAAACCTGCAGCATTTATTTCTTATTCGCCTTGCATTTCTTCTCAATGCCTGTTTCTGAAAGAGAAAAATTAATTATTAATATGCATCTATTATTAACTATGTATAACACTTTAGAAGTAATAGTTCTGTTATCATGCATTACATTTTTATGGGCTGAAGTATGTACATGTAAAAGTATAATTAATAACTGACTGGAAAAATGAAAATGGTCTTAGTCAGAACATAATTACATTCTTCAAAAGTTAGAAATTACAATGTAAATTGGGTCCAAATGCTTGGTTTTATTGCCGTCAACAGTGAAAGTTCCTGTTAATGCTATATTTAAGTGAATACAGTTGTGTGTGTGTGTGTGTGTGTGTGTGTGTGTGTCGCATGTATATAAATGTTCATGTTGGACATCTGTAACTTATTCCCTCAGTTTTCATGGCATGACAACTCTTTAATTCCATAACTCAAAAAAAGCCCTCGACACAAACTAATATGCAAGTGCTTGCTTTGTATGAAAAGATAATGAGAACATTTTTTTTTTTGGTTTATCAATCAATCAAGGATACAATTTCCAAGTTACTATTTTTATAGTATTTTTATTTCCAAGTTACACCTGTGTAGATAACCAAAGTATGACATTGAGGATGTGTAATTACAGCTATTTTAAAAAATTAACTTACTGTAACTGATTTGATAATAACAAAAACATTAAAGTTTACCATACATTTTATAAAAGGATATGTTTTTTACAAATTGATTTAATTTTTGTTTTTTCATTCTCAAATTCAAGATCAGTGGTGGAGATCAGTTCCCTATTAGCTTTGGTAGACTATGGAAGAATATTGATTAATAACCCATCTTCAATTTAGAAAAACATCTTGATAATAGTTTTTTGAGCTGAGCAGTACAATTGTCAAGGAATAAAAAAAAATAAAAAAACAAAAAAACAAGAGAGGATACAAACACATAATATGAATTTTTTTTTAGATGAGTAGATTTGTATTTATCCATGGAGGAAATTAACACATTGTAAAAATATATATATACATGTATGACATGGGGGTGGGTGAGGCTGGATTAGTATCTTTTTCAAGTTTTTTTTTTCCTCTATGCAAGGATACAAATCTCCTCACCTAAAAAAAAAACAAACCTAATAATGTGAATAAGTTGTGTTTGTATGAGTATGAAATTGTTGATTGCGAATCAATATCCTCTCTTTGTTTTTTTATTCTTTTACAATTGTACTGTCCATTTCAAACACCTATTGTCAAGATGTTTTCCTAAATTGAAGATGCATTATTAATCAATTTTCTTCCATAGGTTACCAAAGTTAAATAGAGAACTGATCTTGAATTTGAGAATGAAAAAAGAATGTAAATCAATTTTTAAAAAACATAACCTTTTAATAAAATGTAAGATAAATAACAAAAACATTACAGTTTATCAAAATCAGTTACAATAAATTAATTTTTTTTTTAAATAGCTGCAATTACATATCCTTAATGTCATACTTTGGTCATCTTATTCATAATGTAAATAGCCACTGCAGAACACTAATTAAAAAAAAAAAATTGGAAATTTCAACCTGAATTAAAAAAAAACAACAATGAAGAAGTGTTCCTTCATACTGCATATTTCAACATGGAAAATTAATGTTTGAGTATTGGTGAGGAAATGAATATATATTTTTAATGTATAAATATTCACCATTACAAATATTATACTTCCTACTTAAAAAAAAAAAAAAAAAAAAAAAAACTTTTAGTGAATGTATAGTGAGAATGTGTCTTTAACCCCTTATTATTTAACTAAAGGAATATTTTGAATATTTCTTTTACTGAATTGAAGCTTATTATAAGATTGTTTTCTTTTATTATTCAGTACATTCTTCAGTATTTTTTAGACATGCTACTGATCTGAGAAAGAAAAAACTTAGAAGTTATAAAATATCTTAAATTATACTTATCTTCTGGATATGATAGTGAATGCTGAGACTAAAACAGAAATGCAGAAACACAAATCTTAAATTAGTCTAAAGGCTCAACATGAGTCAAATCACAAGAATAAGTACATGTGATTTTCTGTTTTGTTATCTCTATTATTCTTAAATTAGTCTTTCTGCATTTATGTTTTAGTCTCAGCATTCACTGTTTTAGTGTATATAAATGTAACAGTATAGTTGAGATAACTTTTAAGAGATAAATTGTACTTACCATGATCAGTGCAAGCAAACAGTGTGCTTGTCATTGCAATCAGATCAATGTGAACTTATTTCCAGATCTGCATTGAAATCTGCAATACTTAAAAAAAAAAAAAAAAAAAAAAATAAATAAATAAATAAATCTAAAGTTAATTATAATTTTACGAAGCAAGTAGCAAGAGAACTTTTTTTTTACAAAACCGCTATTTTCTCTATTATAAAAATCTCTATCAAAAGACAATAAATTGTCAGCAAATTTACGAAATAAGATTTCAAAAATAAAATAAGGAGAGGTACTCATTAATGTTTATGATTTTACCCAACAAATGAATTAATTATATATATATATATATATATATATATATATATGGGATTAAGAAAAGTTTTACATAAGTGCTTAAGGGGATAAAAAAAAGTTTTACATAAGTGCTTAAGGGGATAAAAAAAAGTTTTATAATTTTTCTTTTCTAAAACATAATCAAGTTTCCTTTACATATTATTACATATAGATATAGCTAGAGCTTAAACAGGGATAATTATTATTATTGCTTAGCTATTTCTGCATTTTGTGTGCTTAAGAGTTTCTCAGCAAATCGAAACTGAATTTGATTAAAAAATAAATAAATAATTTATATAGGCACCAAGTGGCTAAGTTAATTAACAATTTTTAATTTACACTTACTGTATATCAGAAATAATAGACTAATTACTGAATAATTAAAATGTAGCTTTTTTATAAAGTGAAAGATTAAAAATAAATTATGTAAATGAGATGTAAACTTTGTATTCCAAAATATTCTTAAATTTTATATTAAAAATATTTTTACTAGGCCTACCATTTAAATTTCTAATTCATTATTATTCTTTACTGCTACTAACATTTTTATCAGCTATTACAAATGAATCTTTTGTCTTAAAGCAATTAAATTAAAGCTTCTAATTCTTACTTCCTTTAGTAGTTTCTATTCTTGCAAACTGATTGTAGATACAAAAAAAAAAAAATATCGAGATAAACTTCATTCTTATCTTTCAAGAAATTTATTAGTTTCCGATTTTTTATTGAAATTTTCTGAGCTTACTTTATTTGGCATGCACCCTTACATAAATTAACTAAAAAAAAATAAAAAAATAAAATAAAAAATTGTATACTTACATACAAGTGCTGAAGCGTCCATTAGCAAATCGCCAGTTAGGCCTAAGTATCCACTCGAAGTCAGGCACAAAATGGAAAATCTTCACTACTTGAATGAATTGTTTTATCTAAATGAACTTCGGTATATCTTTATATTAATAAACTTTGAAAAGTTACTGATGAACCAGAAGCAATTGAATGGATTTAGAATTTAAATACAATGAACTGAAGACGCGAGGCCACCTTCGCTTAAATTTTCCGCTGAAAGAGAAGCATACTGCGCATGCGCGAATCTGAAACTTTCACGTTGCAACAGCGAGACTTCGGCGAGACTCGCAAAAAACGGTATAAAACTGTTATTTACATTTTATTAGCCGGCACTGTTTTTTTTATTGGATATCACTGTTAAAATAACGGTAAATTCTTACAGTGTACGATAGTATAAGTAGGACCTAAGAAGAATTTTTATTAAGAGAAAGAGAAACAATGAAAGGCAAATTTAACGTCCATAATAATTCATAAATGAATAAAAATCACAACAGTTATGGACGTTAAATTTGCCTTTCATTGAGCTTATGATGTTTCTCTTTTGTAGTTTAATTCCTTTGTTCGTTTCAGTGAAAGGACAAGGGATTAATGCAGTGGATTTCACACTTATTTTCTTGTCGCTTACTCTCTTATACAGTAGGGTTCTGCAAATTATCCCAGCAGTTTTGTTAGAACTTCAGTTGTCGAGGTCAGTTCCCAAGAATAAATTTTCATGGAAACAACATGGAATGACACAATGAACTAATTTCATCAAATTTGAGTACTTTTGATTCAATGAAACCATTGAGAACCGTTGGATCTATCTTAATAGCTTAATTATATCGAGTTACAGACAGACAGACAGACAGACAGATTTCTTATATATATTTGATTCGATTGATGAATTGATTTAATTTTTTTTAATGTTTATTAGACCTATTTAGGTGTACTTCTTACCTGTACACCTGTAAAATAGGTTTTGAGAGTTTAATCTAAAGGATCATTTTCCACCCAAAAAGAAAAACGAAATACCAACCATATCTAAAGTCTAATTTATCTAAAGAATAATTATTATTTTTGACTCATAACGCCGAAAGCCATTTAAAACTCACCTTTGTATAATCTAAATACTGCGCTAACTTGTGAACGAAGCTTCTACGGCAAAAACGGTTTTGAGTTTCAAAATCAGCGTAAAAAAACTGAGTAAGTGCTGCGGGATTAATGCAGAACGCATACTTTGACTGCAAAGAACACCAACCAAGTATTGGCAAGAGAACTAAAATTAAAAAAAACTTTAATAAAAGGAGACATAAAATTTGATTTTTCAAATTTACAAAACTTTTCCAGTTCTACTGTATAGTTCAGTTCCACGTTTCACAAACGTATAACTATAATAATTAATTCTTCTACAGAATAATATTGTTCCAAAAATATCCTCTTGATATTTTCTCAAAATAATAATCCAAATTCACAAACTCTGTGATTGAATCTATTTCCTCAATAATAATTATTACCACTGCTGCACAATTCTTATTTACACTTCTAATACTGAGTCACTTTAGCTTCACTAACTTCACTATCGCGAAAGTTCAGTTCTTAATAATAAATTAGAGAATTATTTCCCTGGCTTATATTTAGTTCACCTCTGTGAAATCTAATTATTAAATAAATGGCTAAACTTTCACTAGTATGAATATATATGCGATCTTCGTATTTAATAGTTTTATATTTCACCTGTATGAAATTAAAATTAAATTTATTCTCACTAATAAATTTATTTTTCTCTAATAATTTAATGGCTTTAATTATTTACACTTGTTTGAATTAATGCGATGCTTCACTCTCAATAGTAAAGCTTGCTTGCGCATATAATTAATAATAATGGCTAATCTAAATTCACCTGTGACAAAGCTAACTTCCATTAAATTTGTTATCAACAAACTGTCTCTTATTAATTATTCTTCTCTGCGTAACTCTCCGCAAAATTCACTCCAAAATGGAATTAGAATAAATGTAACTTACAGTCTGTCGTCTTCTAATGGCTTTCCACCTGTTGATAATTGGCACGTCCGTTTGTAACGATTGAAGCCCTGTTATCCGTCTTCAAATCCTCCGTTCACTGTTTAAGCTCGAACCTCCGTATTGGCACACTTTTGAATATGGCACGTAGCTCCGAATCATGCGCTTTCTTCTTCCCATAAGCCTCCGGGATAAAGCTTTTGATATCGGTATCTCAGCTGACGGCGCTTTAACTTCCAAGGGGTGAAGAATGGCTTTTCACTTTGCGTGAATAAATAAAGTTCAAATCCTCTATCACTCTTTATTCCCAGTTAGGTTGAAGTTTTCTAATTCTCCTATTAAATTTAATCTGGAGATACTCTATTAGAAACGATTTCTTCTAATTGACCTCCAGGATAATTACTCCACTTCTGTGATAGGATTGGCGTCCAGGTTTTTATTTTCTCTAAGCTTCGGTAAACGCTCCTGACTTCTGGTTTCCACTTTAGAAATGGAATTCTTACTTTTCGTCCGCTTAGTAGATTACACCTGACTTCTGTTCGTTTCAGTTTTCCTAATAATTATAGTTGGAGTCTTCTTAACTTCTAATCTTCGGTTTGACTTTAGGTCAGCACTCCGTTTGCCATTCGTCTTATGCATGTGCTTTTACTCAATGGAATCTTCCAATTACCTTCCTTCTAATATTGTGCGCTCTCCTGACTCTGTACGCACGGGACGTTATTCAACTTCTGAACCATTAGATTAAACATTCACTTGACTCTTAGACTCCATGGACTTGAGTCTAACTCCGTCATAGTCATTATTCCATTTGACTTTTCCTTTGACTGAATCCTAATCATTCTGAATCTCAATCTTTTCTGACTTCTAGATCTTTTCTGACTTCTCGCAACGCAATGCACTCATATGCATATTTAAATTAACTACTTGAGTCTGTGTCAAGAAAAAAACAAAAAATAAATAAATTTCTTTTCAAGCCTTATTACATTAATTAATTAAACTCTAACTAATTAAATTATTTTAGGGGGAAATAATTTAATATCTCAACAGTAAGTATGCCAAATTTCATTAAAATCGTTGCAGTGGTAACAAAATTAATAGGTTTTGAACGTATGTTTTGTAAGAATTTCAGGTAAAATTTCATGGAACCAACATGGAATGACAAAATGAACTAATATTTTATCCAATTTGAGTACCCTTGATTCAATGGTACCATTGAGAACCTTGGATCTATCTTAATAGCTTAATTATATCGAGTTACAGACAGACAGACAGACGAACATGGCCAATTTTTTAAGTTGATATATATACAGTGGAACCCCGCTATTCGTCCGCCTCTCTATTCGTACAACTCGTCATTCGTACAACTTTTTCGAGTAAAATTGAACTCTCCATTCGTACGCTTGCTCGCGATTCGGACAGCGTGACCTCGGTACTGGCCGCGCCACGCGGTCGCTTTAGTTTAGTATCGTGCTAGCTTCCGTACGCTACGCATCATCCACGCAAGCTTCGTGAAACTTTGTGATATTTTATTGTTATTTTTTGTTATTTTTATTAAAAACAGTGCAGCCATGGGTCTAAAAAAGATTACTGATTCAACTAAGCCTAAAATGAAAGCAGTGAGAACGACAATTGAATTGAAAAAAAAAAATTCTTGTGAAGTTTGAAAGTGGAACTCGTGTCTCTGACCTGGCAACTCAGTATGGCGTGGCGAAATCAACCATATCGTCGTCTATACTGAAAAAGAAAGAAATAGTAATAGAGGCCTATATATTTATTGTTTTCATAGTTTTTATATATTTTAGGCTTAACATATTATTACAAAGGTTTATATAAGCAATCATCTGTGGGTCTGGAACGGATTAATCCAATTTACATTACATCTTATGTGAAAAAATGATTCGCCATTCGTACAAATAGCCATTCGAACTGTCTGCTGGAACGGATTGTGTACGAATAGCGAGGTTCCACTGGTTCCACAATATATATAAAACAAATTTTACTCTTTTAAAAAAGTTACACAGTGTAAACGTTCACCCAAACAAACACAAAAAAATCACGTTTATCACTGGCATTTTCTTAGGCAAGACGGGCCTCAACCAGGGGCCTAAGTGTTGCTAAGGTATTGACGTAAAATGTTCGCAGTGCCAATGATGGCTGTCTTTTATAATTCAGCTGTTGTTATTGCTGGTGCTCCAAGTCTGGTGTAATAGTCCATAAATTTAGATGATAGTGTTCCTAGTGCACCAATGACGATTGGCAGCACTGTAGTTGTTTTATTCCATATTCGTGTAATTTCAAGTGCCAGAGCCCTGTATTTGTTGATTTTTTCCAGTTCTTTTTCCTGGACTCTACAGTCCCCAGGTATGGCGATGTCAATTAGGGTCACATTTTGTTGTTCAATTAATGTAATATCGGGCGTATTAGCTGTTACATGCAGGTCTGTTTGGATACGAAAATCCCAGAGGATTTTAACTTGCCCGTTGTCCAAGACCTTTTCTATACTGTGATGCCAGGGTTTTTCTGATGTATGGAATCCAAATTTACGGCATAGTGCCCAATGTATTTTCTTGGCTACATCATCATGTCGCTTTTTATATTCTGTGTGAGCAATTGTAGAGCACTCACAGATTATATGATTTACAGTTTCTTCTCGGTTGTTACACAGTCTGCAGAGGCTGTTGGCTTGTGCCTTGTATTTTGGCCTTCATAACATTGGTCTGAAGGGCCTGTTCCTGTGCAGCAAGGAGCAGACCCTCAGTCTCCTTTCTCAATATATCATTTTTTAGCCAAGTCCAGATGATATTTTTGTCATATATATATATATATATATATATATATATATTTCAATTAAATTTATTTAAATAAAAATACAGAAACTATATTGGCACTAACCTCAAAACATCTAAGAC
>JAFIDM010014012.1:71341709-71369609 GCA_023159025.1 Thereuonema tuberculata
ATTGTAATCTTGAAGAAGGAAGATAGAAAATTCTTCCGAAAATTCGATAATAAAATGAAGTGTAGATGAAGTTTTTTCAATAAGTAACAGTTAATTATTTATTTTCGGTCTATACTGATTCTGAACAATGATTAGTATTTCTCAAGCGATGGACTTCATTTAGGTCCTATTTTGCGTGGGTGGGAGTGTATATTACGAATATTGATTTCATTTAATAACTGGTCGATAGTCCAACTTTCACAAACCTTCCGAACTTTCCGGAGCTGCTATTGGTTTTCTTTTATCGATTCATTAAAAGCCTGTTAAATTGGACCAATTAAGATCGTAAATTCCACGTAAACACCCAATTAAAGGAAGATAATGTTAGAAAGGGAAGGGGGGGGGGGGTATGCTGCCTCACTTTTATATTAGTAGCATCGCAGTCTCATCCTTCGAAACACCATTATCAGTATTTGAGTGGAAACAATTCCTATAACGAAATACTATTAACACGAATAGATCCACTGGGAACCAATGAAAACATCCCTTTCCTTGCTTGAAATTGACCTTACATCTCAACGGGTTGTTTCGGAACAATACAAGGCTTTTACGTTATATCATAAAAGGGAAATATTGTACAATAAAAGAAGGCAATATTTTTTCTTGATAAAAAATAAAAACAATAAAAACGAATATGAAGTAATTTTATTGTGGAATTGTCAGGAGCTTTGTTTCGCATGAAAAGGAAAAACAAAATAAGCAAGAAAGAATTAAAACTTATTGATTGCCAATTTTGAGATGAAACATTGCGGTGCCCCGGGATTGTCATTCACTTCCCATCTGGTCTACTTTAGGCTACAGCATATGATGCATTCAGAAAAAATAAAAAGCCCAAACTCCTTCTGCTTTTGTCTACGAGCGTGATTTGCGTTGTCCGCAACTAACTTTATGATGAGATTTTATGACACAGTTGCGATGTAGAATTTGCTGAAAAATCTTGTGAGTCAGCCGAAGTTTGTATCCAGAAACATCGTAAGACATTGATTTTTGTTTAAAGGCATAAACAAAATATCGGGAAAACAATTGAAAGTAACTTCAGCAACAAAAGAATATATTAATTAATATAAAAATAATCTTATAATTAAAACTCTTATGGCTGCTTTACACGCTCTTGAAAACCGCCAAATAGTTCGAAAATCTACCATTTACCCGAAAAATGTGCCAGTTGCTTTAAATAAAACAAGTTCTAAATTCAGGCAAATATTAGAAGCAAGTCGAAACCAGCGCTCTTAGCGGCAGAAAATTTATTTAAAAACTACGACAGCGTTAATTTCACGCTGAAGTCTGGGTATTCTTTGCTCGTGGTTTCAATCCATGGCTTCATTCACCACATTCTCTTCCTCCGCGATCTTTTCAGCCAAGCTGCAACTGGCAAACGACATATTTTCGAGCGCGTTTGAGGCAATTTTTCGAGAGCGTGTAAAACAGCCATAGTGAATATCTTCTTCTTCGGCTCCAGAGTCCTTTGTAGACCCTGACATCCTTCAGCCTCCTCCACCGTTCTATATCTTGTGCTTTTGTCCATCAATTTTTAATGCCTAATATTTTTCCATCTTTTATCGTCCAGCCATCTTAACTTAGACCTTTTTTTTTCTTTTTATCTTATATCTTATTGAAAGTTAGTATTTTTACAAAGTAGACACTTCCTTTCTAACTGTATGTCGTAGCCATCTTAATCTTGCCAATTTAATAACTGCTATAATATCCGGTTCTTTATATAATTTATAAATTTCAGTATTATTGCTAATTCTCCTGTCTTACACACTGATTCATACATCTTTCTCAGGTTTTTCTTTCACATACTCTGATTTTTCTTTATTTACTTTAGTTACAGTCCAACTCTCACATCCATACAGGAGAACTGGTCTTTTTAACGTTTTATAAATTTTACATTTTGTGCCTTTTCTTAACAGTTTTAAAGTCGAGTGAGCAAATAGTAACTTCTATTTCCCATCGTAAGTTTACGATCAATTTCTAGGTTAAGATTGTTTGTATAGTTAATACTGATAGCTAACTAGTTTACGAACTCACAACGTTCAACATAGAAGCAAAAAAGAATAAGATCTAATGTAATGATTAGAAAAAATTACTGGATAGGATTATCTGTAAATAATCGGAGTGCTAAAAGGTAAAAGAAAATGACCAGAAATAAAAGACTTAAAGGTTTCTTGATATTAATTTTTTGCTTTATTGATTTTTATGGGATTTCTTTCAATCAAATACAATAATGAGAGCAGTTCTTGTAATTTTTTTCTTGAAAATGGGTCGAACCTACCGTTTCCG
The DNA here is from genome assembly GCA_023159025.1 of Thereuonema tuberculata. Lineage (NCBI taxonomy): Eukaryota > Metazoa > Arthropoda > Chilopoda > Scutigeromorpha > Scutigeridae > Thereuonema > Thereuonema tuberculata. Next base: position 71,344,032 of record JAFIDM010014012.1, read on the forward strand.
GGTGCGAGAAAGCGATTTAGCTAGGTCTCGACTTCGGAAAAAACTCATTTAGGTGGTAAATGATTGACCTGGGACTTGGGTACCAGGTGATTGTCTACAGTGTTCTTACATTATTTTCGTCTTATTTTATTCTTAATAAATTCGTGTTCTGTGCGTTTTTACGTGTAATAATAATTTTTTTATATATGTATTAAATAATAATTTCACTTAATAATAATTTTTCAAACTTTTTCCTTACAACTTCGCGTAGTATTCACTGCGGAGTTGTCCATTTCCCGAAAGGCACCACGTGATTTGTCTACAGTGTTCTAACTTTATTTTCATTTTATTTTACTGAGCAAAACTCGGTCTTCCAGGTATTTCTTAATAATAAGTAATAATTAACGACTAGTTGTAAGAAGTCTAATAATAATAGCTAATTGAAGCACCTTGTTTCTGAATAGTTAACTTCTTCAAATTAACAAGGTTCTAGTTTTAACTGTATTCTTATATAATTATGTAGAAATATTCCAAGAGATAGGATTTCCATAATGTATTTTTAGAAAATGTAATGTAGCTTTATATTTGATAATGAAATCCCCCTTTTATTACTTATAATGTGAAAAGAAACCCGTTCGAATTACTCGTACGATATTAAAACACCTTAAGTTTATTTCCCGCGTTGAAAGCAATTTGACCCTAGAATTAAGAGGCCTAATTGGATGGCGCTGAGCAAGTAAAATAGGCTGTTTAAGACTCTTTCAGGTGCTAATGAAATCGTTATATTACAGCGTCCCAGGAGTTAAGTATAAGCGGAAAGAGAGTCTGAAACTCTTGATTGAAAATCGTATTAGAACACAAAATGCGCAAAAGACTATGAGATTTTTCTAATTATTATAACACCGACGTCATTTAAGAGAAGTTAGTATAAAATTCAGATATAATTAAATAACAGTAGCAAGTTGCTTAATTTTAGTTATAAATTGTAATCATATAATAACTAAACGTGCATGTCTGAAAATTATAAAAGACATAATGCACTTGAGCGTCTTTTCGTGTTTGGTTGCATGCAAGAACAACTGTTTGAAGATTGTTGTTGCTCATCAATTCGAGGTACCTTTGGCTAAAAATTAGGCCCGTAGTCCAGTGGTAAAGGATTGCAGGCTAGAGAAGCAGGGATTGTTTCTCTAGGTTTTTCTCCTTTAGACGTCCTAGGAATCACCCGGCCCTATGTAAACAGCGGACTTGTTTTCTTTCCAACGATTAAAGGCGGAAGGGCTTCGGAGCGACCACCGACCTCAACTTCATCTCGATGGCCGAGAATCGTGGGAACCTCTACCTCCAGCGTCCCGAAAGTAAAGTGTGATCCTTTAACTTAACTTTGGCAAAAAGACCTGTTGTTGTGGATCACTGGTCGTAGACACTCTATGATGGGGATATTATTGCCTTATTTTGGTTGGGATATAATTATCCTGGAGGCACCCTAAGGTGAAAATCGGACTTCTGCCTCCTATGAAGAGAAACAACAACAGAAGAAGAAAGAGGACAACACAGAAGAAAGGAAAGTGAAACACCCATGCCACTGCCGGGATTCGAACCCAGGAACTGGCGCATTGGACGCCACGGCTGGCCGCCGCCGAGACCGCACGACCACGCCAGCACGGCGCAAAAAGACCTAATTCAAGATAATGAATAATTTAATTTTAACAAGTTTAAGTTGAAATTTCAACTTGTCGTCATAAAAAAACTGAACTATTTTTTTTATATAGAAATTGGGGGGAAAAAAAAAAAAGAAAAAAATAGTGAGTTTTAAGGTCGATAACTGGAACTTAGTTATTAGGTAATGCTTTTTAAATTACAGTCTATGGAACTATTTTCGTACTACTGCTTATTTCTTAGCGAAAATTCTCTAAATTTTTATTTTAACTAGGACTCAGAGAAAAAAAATACTAATCATTTATTATCCTAATAAAAAGAATTATCTAATTATTAATCGCAGTATCCGTGTTGGGCGCAAAATGTTTAATATTTTTATCTCTTATATTCTTATATTGTCTCTTTTCAGGCTTTTTGGGGAGACTTTAAATAAATAAAGAGAAAAAAAAAAAAAGACAAAAAGTAAATTGAAAATTAGTGATTCATCACTTTATAATTATTCTTAAAAAAAAAACAACCGTACCGCAACAAGCCATTCATGCCCTGGGGTGCGCGAGAAGGTTTAGGCTTCCAGCGATTCTCGACCAATGGGACTAGTTGGGGTATAATTAATCCGCAATCCAGCATGTAATTATACAGTAGTTTGTTAAAAAAAAAATATTGTTGATAGGCTTTTCTGTAACTGTTCAGTCATACAGAGAAATTGCATATTTTGAATATTATGATAGGCTACTTAATACATAAAACATAATTATGATATACAATAATACTCATAACATAAAGATAAAACATTGTGTACTCTGTAATATTATTCATATATCGTTAGAAAATCACTAAGCAAGTTGTTAAAATGTATAGGAACCAAGCAGTCACCCTTTATATACAATAAAAATTTTTAAAAAAAGCAAAATAAGGATCTAATTTTTTTTAATGGATTTTTTTTAATGGCTACCAAAATTAAGAGCAGTTATTGATTTACGTTTCTCACTAAAGAGAAACTATTTCACTATTCAGTTTAGGAGTTACATTAAATTTCAACTCGTTCACTCGAAAATGTAGAAACATTACGAGGAAATAAACGTTCTTCCGACAGCAGTTCATGCGTCAAAACTAAAGGCTCTTTACCTGAGGGGATTAAATCACATCATTTTCCTGCGCTTATCGTAAATTCACAAATTTCATAAATTCATTATGAGAAATGACGCTAGATTTGTGTCACATTCACACTTGAAGCAGTTCTATATCGGATTGATCTTAATTACCTAAATTACTATCAGTCTGTCTCGAATGGTAGGTTGTCTCCAATTTCACACGAAGTCGTTCAAGTGGCTTTTGGGGATTTGGGGAAACGGGGGCGGGAGGTGGAGGCACTGCTATTAAATTGCATTGCTGTTTAATTTCCACGGATTGGATGTTGATGGCGCTGCACTGGATTCGTTTTGCAATAGAAGATAACTGAATCCAAACTTCAATTTCCAGTTAGCAAACGAAACGAAAGAGAGAGAAATTGTTTCCAATTCACAATAGTTGGAAATTCTTTCAAGGCTATTCAACATCGATAAATGCTTTGCCTGTAAAACTTAAAAATATACTCCTTGATTCAGTCTCGGAAAAAAACAAACAAAAAAACACAAGATGTTTCTAAAAGAATATGTCAACTTTTTGTGAAATTAAAGTGAAAATGAAAGTATTTTATTTTTAAAGTTGTGAAAATAGCAAAGTAGGAAAAGGCGTCTTTATATTTATAAACCTATAAAAAATGCACAGAATAATCAAACAATCTAATTGCAGATTTCCTTTTGCGAAAATTGATTTAAACTGCGGATACGTAAGTTGAGCTTCCCAATCAAATCTAAAAACGCATAAACCAAAAACGCATTTGATGTCAACAGAAACTTTTTGTTTCATTATTTCGTTCCTAATGTTAAAAGTTTTGTATTTTCATTTAAAAAAAATCTCTATAATTGGGACAAATGTACTGGTTATTTGATTTCTCACCTGCATTATGGCCTCCATTCATGTTGTTTCGTTTTTGTCTCCTGCACTTCACCTAGACAATTGCTATGAGAGAGCAATCGAAACTTTTGGTTTTAATCGGTTTTTCCCTTTATATTTTACTCTATATTTTATTATTAATTTTATAATTATCAATAAAGTGGGGAACATAAATTATAGGAAATAAAGAACACCACACGAAGATTGCTATATATAAAACATATATTTAAAAATTTAAAATTACACAAACGTTTTCGAGTTGGCCAGCGACCCTTTCTCAAGTTACAAAATATAATGGAAATTTGGGAAATAAAAATCCAGATATTAGACTGGCTGAAACATATGACTAGCAGGTAAGTTCAATCCCCACCTTCCACGCCTGTAAGTGACTTACCTGCTTATTGTCACATGTTCCAGCCAGCCTAATATCTACATTTTTATTTCCCAAATTTTCATGTATTTTGTGACTTGAGAAAGGATCACTGGCCGATTCGAAAACATTTGTATAAATTTAAATTTCTAAATATATGTTTTATATATAGTAGTTTTTGTGTGGTGGTCGTTAATTTATTTCCCATATTTACAATTATCACGTAATTATCAGAACTAAATTTAAAATGTTAGCAAGTAAGCTTTTTTTTTTGAAGAAATTTTTCAAGAAATGGTATGAAAAGATCCAAGCACTTTTTTTAAATCCATTTAAGTGTCTTTCGGTTATGCCTTTGGTTTTGGGAATTGGATAAAACTTACGAATAAATTAATCCAGATGGCATCAAAGTAAATGTTATTAATTTGTGGAAAACCAGTGAAGACGTTCCAAGAAATCACAGACGGAAAAAATGACATTGAGAGAAACCTCGACCAAGAGACTTCGTTTCTCTCAATTATGCTTCTATCTTTCGTTTCTTTTAATTCTGTTCGTAAAGACTTTCCGTTCTATCTGAGATATGAAAACCGATATTTGAAATCGATTGAGATGTTTTTTTTTTTTCAGTTCTCCACTCTATTTTCCTACCACTATTAACAGATAAGCTTCTTACAGAGCTTATAATAAACATGAAGCTAACATCAACTTAGCTTCAAAACATCTAGATACTCAATCTGAAGCCGAAATATTGTTATTTTGTTTTCTATATCTGATGAGTCCCTAAAAAGGACGAAAGGGCCGTTCCCGATTCCCTCTGATGATAAATTCAAAGGCATGAATGTTTATTTATTTATATGCAGTATCTGGTTTCTATTTCTTATTGATATAATAACGTTAAATATGTACGTTAAATTTCTTTTCCATATACTACGTACGATTTTTGATTTACGAAGAGAACGCCATCGCAACTTGAAGACTGTCTGTATTTACACTTTTCAACTCTCCGTACTAAGCAACGTGCTCCAGGTATGTAAAGATGCTGTGGGTTGAAGGTATAGTATTAAAAGGTGTCATACGGCCCTAAAGGTTCGGAACTTGTGATTAAACTTAATAATTCACAAAGTTCAAACAGACACATTGTGATGTTCTAGATAACTGCCCATACTTTACGGTTTTTAGGGCAGCCATACTTTACGGCTTTCTAAAGTGTATATGACTACAACATATCCACAGTTTTTTTTCAAGCTTGATGGAATGTGATGCTTCTGGGAACGCTAAGGCAAATTTTTTAAATTGCTTGTGGAGTTTCTTACCAGACAGTCACGTGAACAACTCTGATGCAATTCCTAACTTCCATAAAAACTTACCAAAACTTTCAGGAAATTGGGAGTCTTACTTCATATGTAGAAATAATGTACTTTTTTAATGATAATTCCGTAGGAATTAATAATTCTTCATTTAAAACCATAATAAATTTAAACTGTACGCTTATCACGTAAAACTAATAATGAAATTTGATTAATGTAATTCAGAAAAGTTAAATAGTCTAGTATTCTGTAGATAATTAGCTCAATAACATTTAGCAATATTATCACTGATTATCATAATTCTTTCATTACTATTATACTAATACTATATTATAAAAACAACAGAATATTATTATTGTTAAACATATTAGTCGTAAGTATTTTCTGTAATAATTTATATAAAATAAATACTCTCAGAACCTACATACAGATTCAATATGCAATTAGGTCGTAGGTCTGAAATTGTATTTTTTTTTTAAGAAATAAATAAATAAAAAATAGAGAATTGGTAAAGAGCAGCTCGGCCGTCAAAGGTAAAAGGAAGGTAACTGCAAATTTTCTGATTTTGCCTTTTCTGCATTTTCTACGTAAGGAAGTACCTACATATCTTCCTAGGCAATTTGGTAGAGATCTGCTGTTAAGTTTGGCCCATATTTCGATGGTCAAAGGTAGCAACTGACTCACAATACGCTTATATCTACGGTCAAAGGCAGGAAAATAATCAGTTTCCAAATTGCTAGTTGCTTCCTTCTACCTTAGGATAGCCAAGTTGTAGTTATTCCAAGTGTATTCTTTTACCAAAACACAACATCTTACTAACTTTACAAAGGACTTCTTTTTTTTAACAAAGGACAGTTACATTCCGTGAGATTATAAAGGTCATTTAGGACCTAAAAATTACAAAATAAAAATTATGCAGCTAATAAGGTTTTAAGACGTTCCGTTGGCTAATTCTCTCAGGTTCGCAGAGGCGCCGAGCAACGTCAATCGACGCTGGTGCAACCTTTGCAGATATCAGCTGGGATTCCGTGAGTCTTTCAATGCCGTTGAGTGGCGTTCGTGTGTAATTTACTCAAAGGCCTTCTTGTTGCGGTGGGGGATAGTGGGGGTGGGTGTATCCTTACTTAACCCTTTTCGGTTCGTTTGGCTGAAATTGAATTTGCGGAGAGAGGTTGGAAGAAGGAAACTCAAGGACCAGCATCGAATGGAATTAGCAAATCAGACAAACCGCCGCTTTAATTGGTTTTCTGTAGTGGAACCCAACGCTCCGAAGGCCTCTCTCAGTGAGATTTCCCATTCACTCAGTGTTGCAATGAAGACTTTTTAAGAAAAGAAATTATTAAAAAGAAACTGAAATTATGACAATAAAGTAAACGGTTTTACCTGAAGATAGAGCTTAGTCTTCTTGGAATTCCTCCGATTTCCGTAATTTCAGTAGAATTTGTTTTAGGATTATTCCTCAATAGTTCGTCTTTCGCCATTTTTAACCTACTTTCCAATAGGAAAACGAGGCTTAGCAAATCAGCCAGTCTGTATGTGTGTCAGCTTCTTGAAACTTAGTAGGCGTATTCGAGAACAGAATAACTTTATTGAATAACTTATCAAACAAAGTTATTCTGTTCTCGGATATACCTACTAAAGCTTCAAGAAGATCATCCAGCGGACACACAAACAGACTGACTGATTTTTCCAAAAATCGATCTTGATCGACAAATAAACACAAGATGACAAAGAGAAGAATTGGAATCTAAATAACAGAATTGTATCCTATGTCAGTTAATCTCTCATTATCTTAAACAATTAATATTAAATTTTAATCCATTAAGCGTGGTTTGATACGATTAATTTTAGACAATTTAAGTAAATAACACAGATTTATTCAATATTTTTGAATTTAAATAAAGACTTTCCGTTTTGGTCATTTATTTAAAAAAATAAAAAGAAGATATTAAGAAATAAGATTTCTCTCGAACTTCTTCTTTTATATTAAGATTGATTTCTCAATATTTATTTCTGAATATCTTTTACATATAATTGTAAAAAGGTGGTGTCTTTTGAAGTTTTCAGAAAAGGGAGCGATTCGTAAAACAATTTAATGGCATAGGTTTGTATTTTAATAACGGATTAAATAAAGGAACCCATCGTTGTTCGATCTACGACGAAAACCACTGCCTCTATATGCTACAGTATCGTGGAGACTATAGAAAGAAGAATACGTAATAGACTAAAGAATATAGAACGACATTTTTGAGCGAATTGAGCGAATTATTAGAGATTAATAATGCCGCAGATGTATGCTGTTTTTATTTACATGATAATGAATTTAATGTATCAGCATATTTTTGAGTATGGTGACGAACTAGAATAAAAATGTGTAGAGCAACATCATCTCACACTGGTCGCTTGGTTTAATTTGAAATGTTCTTTGTACGCAACAGTCCGTCTCCTATTTCATTGGATCATTGTTATGAGGACGTGAAAGGAAGCAGAGAAAGAGTTCATACGAACGATTGAAAGTTAAAGCTCTTATCAATAACCCACGACATGACATATGTGGAATGAGTGTATAGACTTCCAGGCATTTTCGACCAATTCTGTCGAGAGGGTAAGTATGACGCTCGGTCGCCTATAGGCGGAAAAAAAACATGGTCACCATTTCACAGAGATGAACTCTTAGGAAAGGAAATAGGAAAAAATCCCGACGTTGAGTGGGAGTGGAGCGTGGCTCCTTCATAAGCAAACTCTTTATGGCCCTTATTCCGATAGTTTTCTTTGTCCTTTAAAGTGTTCCACTACAGGCGTATGTGGCCCTTGGCGTCGCGGGAGGTAAGGCTCCCGGCGTTCCGTTACCAAAGGGACTAAGTTGAGGTCGGGTGGTCAATCCGACATCCGCCCGCTTTTAACTCCTGGGAAAGAAATCCAATACCCATTCTTTTTTTGTCTATTAGTAACCCAAATTGTACTTCAGCTTCCTAGTACGATAAGTTACGGTCGTTACTAGTTATGCTGTTTCTTGGAAAAACCACTTTTTCTTTTGATTCTGTATCTAACTGCGAGATACACGTAGATAGACAAGAGAAGTTCACTAGAGAACTTTTATCTGTTATTAGCCCCCGAAGCACATTAGGAGACTCACAACGCTTAGACCAAAATACCTCCTTACTTTGATCGCGAATACAAAACCTCTTCTGCTGCAGAAAGCCGCAGCAGAAGAAAGAAAGATCTTCTTCTTATAACACAAGAAAGATCTATCAAATCTCGTTTAAAAATGGTGTTTAAACACGTTAGAGTTTTCAACACTGTTAGTTAATTAAAGCGAGAGAAGACAGATTGTTTGAAGAAAATTCTGGGTCACACAGACATCCATCAAAATTTTAATTAAGAGAGAAAAGGGCAAGACAAATTTAATCCTCTACCTTCGCCTTCGATCTCCCATCATGAATTATTACTGAGTCAGTGTAAGAAGTTAGATTAGACTCTGATGGAGGTAATCGATTAAGATCTCAACAGGCTTTTTGTGTAAGTCTCCTACCCCCTCCCAAACCTTTATTCTTCTTCAATACTGTTTTTTCATTGATGAAATTCATAGCAGAAAAATTCATAGCAGAAAGCAAGACTTAATTAAAGAATTTATGAAGGTAGATTACAAAAAAAAAAAAGTTTCATTCCCATCTTTCCCACAATTCTCTTAATAACTTTATAATAACAAGAAATTCCTATCAGAACTTGCATCCTAGTTTCCTAAGCAATATAATTTTAACTTCATTGTAATTATTTAGATTAGATTACTTGTGAATGTGGGGTGGCTCGACAGCCGAGCACGTCGACCTGAAAGATCTATTGTGCTATCCCACGGAAAGAAGGACAGACGGAGAGAAAGGATGGTGTGAGAAATGCAGGGGAAACGGGAGAACCCCGGGAAAACCTGCCCAGCGCGGATCGCCACGAAACCCACATGAGAACCGAACCCAGCGCGGATCAACGAAACCTACATGAGAACCGAACCCGGTACTCAGAGATGAGAGGCCAATGTCTTAGCGACATCGCCAACCGCGCGGCCTGTTATTATTTAACTTTTTATTGTAATTAGTTTTCTTGAAAGCTTTTTCGGAATTGTTGGAGGTTCTCGACGGCTGGCAATTTGTTCGATTACCTGACGAGGCTTGGAAGTATCTTTCTTTTTTGCTGTCTTTCAGACAACAATCTCATAACAGACCTAAGAAGATTATCGAAGGAAAAAAAAAAGCTACACGTTTAGGCTCGATCAGAAAAGCAATACTAATATTCAGGAGTAATTCAAGAGCTCAGAAATTAGTACTGCAATATCAATTTTTCAATGTTACAAGTGATTTTGAAAGCTTTTACTGAATCCAGTCAATCGCGTAATTTCTTTACAGACCAATCACTTTGAAGTCACATTGCCATTGTTACGTTGTCATCTGCATGACGATTTGTTTGTCAGACAGAAAAATATCTCTGCCGCGCATCCACCGCGATAAGTATATTTTCAAAGGTGAAAAATGTTTAAAACTGCATTTACAACTTTTGAGATGGTCGACTTCTAAGCCCGACCCCTAAAAACCCGTGAAGGATGTCAATTTTTTTGTTACTTATTTGTAGTTAAACCAATGCCCTAAAAGCTCTAAAACGTTTATGGCAAAAGCTGTACAAACAACATCAGGATAAGGCTTTGAAGATAGGAAAAATTATCAAAAAGTGTATATATATATATATATATATATATCCACTTTTTTGATGATTATATCATGGGAAGAAGAATTTGAATGGTCCATACACCGGAAATAAGATAAAATGGTAATGTAATGGGCTGAGGAGAGCCCAACAAGCTCGAAACGGCCGTCCCAGAGTATCAGCTCGACTCAAAAAGGCATTCTTATTTGAATGAATTGCTTTTCTTTTACCAATTAGAGGATTTCTTATTTATTTCTTTACTTTTTTTCTTTTCTTTTCTTTGTGGTCAAATATCTTTTGTGGTAGCCTGAGTGCTATCCAAGGATTTGAATTCCACATTTGATTCTTGTTTTTTTATTTTCTTACTTTTAGTTATTGAGGGGTCACTGTCTCCATCATGTATGGTAATTTTAAGAATTTTGAATATTTCAAAATTTTTGCCAAAAATGTCTTTACTGACAAAATTTTAGAGACTGTTTTCAATTATTCGTTCATTAACTTTTTTGGCTTACGAAGAGTTTTAGAACGATCAGTAAATTTGTTAATTTGTAATTTTTTTTTTGGAGACGAGACTTACACCATTTGCATCAGATGTGCTTTGAAATGTTTAGAATTCCATTTGGAAAACATCTTAATTATAATCCAGATGTAACTCGTCAACCTTATCTATGGCTTCTGGAGATGGATTCCTGACATTTCTCTTTTGCCATCTGGGCTTTGGGATTTATCTTGCGTCTTATTTTTGTCAGTTCAATAGATCTTGCCTCTGTGTTCTGGAATTCCATTACTGTTTCCCTGCTGAGTTTGTATGATTAACAATGCTGATTAACAACAGACCAGCCATTCTCAACCAGCACACTAATATGCCAAGAGATTTTGAAACATACACCATAATAAATATTACGTAGGAAAGTAATGTTTTTATTTTTCCAGCAATATTGTAGTAATAAACGTATATTGGTAAAGACACATGAGAATTTTGTAGACAGCGCTGATAAAACCTGCATTATTTTAATGAAATTACAATTTTAGAGCAAGATATACTAGGAATACCACTTTTTTTTTATAAGTTTTACCCAAGCTGAATATGACAATATAGTTTATAAGTAGCGCAGAATTCTCGTGTTTCCATTTTGTCTTTAAATGTGAACAGGAAGAAGGAATACAAAATAAATTTTTGCATTAAAGAAAAAAAACTGTATGATTGTGAATCTGAGCACCTCCAAGTGAATGAATGAAAAAATTAATATTTTTAGAATATGTTAAGACAGACGATGTGGGTTCTTGTTACGTGAAAAGGTGACACAATCTCATAGAAAAGGTTAAGAAATGAAATAATTAACTCTTATTAAAGGTAAGCATTGAAAATCAATCGTCATCTAACAATATGTCGTAATCCATCTTGCGCTTGCTTTCATTTTTAGTGAAACCAGTTGATTTAAGTGGCCTAAAATAGTATTTGGGATTTAGTAATTTTCAGCAAATTAAAATATGAAGATAACTTGCTAGTGTTGGAAGAACGTTGTAATTTACAAATACGTTTGGCTTCGAATTGTTTCACAGTTTAAAAAGAGAAATAAAGATAAATTAAAAAAACAAACAAACAAACAAACAAAAAACTAAACAGTATTTTAAGGAAAGTAGACTGTAAGTTCTGTCAGGGAGTTATTGTTGTGTGTTGTCCTACTACCAGAGAAAGAGAAAATACAAATTAAAACATAAAAATCATTACAGAAAAGTAATGATTCTTCACAAATGCCTTACAAAATTTTAATGTGCGCCACGACTTTAGAGAAGCACTGCGCTAAACTAACGTTTATCGTTTTGAATGCACGGGTTTCCGTAGAAAAATAATCTTAAGACAAACAATTCTTATTGTTTTGTTTGAGAGAGAAATCGACTTGCGTTGAGCAAATATTAACTATTTATTCAAGATATTTACAAACACGGTTACTGGAATAAGAGGTTTGGTCCACTCGGAACTGTTCTCTTGGGAGGGAATGGAATGTTGTATGAAAGCCCTGTCATCCTTAACCTCACATCCGAATATTGTTTTGTCTGTCTGACAAAAGAGCAAGTTTAGATTCTAAGGGTAGGAGTTACCTAAAATTGAGCCAAAAGATTAGGATGGAATAATAAAATGTCTTGCCATTCTAAAATTATCGTTTTCTAGAAGATATTCTGTTCGTTTGTTGTTTTTTTTTTTTTTAATCTTAATTTATTTAGCCACTTGACAAAAGGGATAGTTTTTTTTCCCCTGTAAATATACATTGTATTTTTTTAATTAAATAATGTAATTACAACTCAGCCCTACAAGGTTGTACAACAACCTGTTTTGTAGGTGCTGAAAATTATAATCCATATATGTTAATGTATAAATATATATACAGGTTAAATTACAGTAATAATATATAAACAATTTCATAAAATGCATATTACAGAGTGAGTAAATTAAGAATATAAGTCTAAGAAAGTATAAAAATTATAACGTACTTATAAATATATATTTACCAAATTCATAATATTGAATTAATAAAAAAAATCTATTTATGATTTATATCTATATTTAGTCATTTTCCAATTCCGAAGCAAGCTTGTCTTAATTTTTGTTTTCAAAATCTAAACAAATACATCGATTCCGATCAAATCTTTACTTTGAGTAAAATAAATAGTCTTATGAACATTAATGCGTTGTTACTTCAGCAACACAAGAAGGCAATGCTTGTATCCTGAAGTAATGATCAAAAGATGCTCTACAAGAACAAAACGTAATGAAATCCAGGCAATCAAGGCTGAACTTCATCAAGAAAATTTGTAAATAGAATGTGGCTTCACACCCTTGAAGATATAGACATCCTAGAAAAATAGCTTGAATGTTAAAGACCAGAAAAGACAATTCTATTAAAATCAGGTATTTAAATTGTATATGATTATCGGATGATCCTATACTACATTATAACGTAATACTGCAAAGAAACCCATTAATATTACATAGAGAACTTCCTGAAAAAGAGTTTTATAAAAATATTTAATCATATATGTACATGTTTCGCAGTTCTTTAATGCATTTTTCAATATAATATAAAAAATAAATTACAAGGAATACGAACAAACGTTTCAAGAATTTCTTGAAAAACTTCCTGAATGTCTATTTTCCTTACATTGATACTCTTAAAACTCTTTATTATTATTATTATTATTATTATTATTTTACTTCTTTTGTATTTTATTTGTTTTTAAAAAGGAAAAAATAAAAGTTCTATCTTTACTTTTTTAATTATCTGCTTTAAACAAACATTCATTTTCTAAAAAAAGTTAACTTAATACACATTATTTACTTAAATCCTGCTAATCTTAATCACCTTAAAGCACGAAGAATTAGTGGATTAGCTAAAAAGAGTAGAAGCTTTTAATTAGACATCATTGGTTTCAGTTCTAATGCATAAAAATAAAAATTCAAGTATAAAAGTTACGCCATTTTTTATGCTTAAATAGTATGCAAACCAAGTTTAAAAAAGAAATCCACCCACAAAAATACACTTAAAGTAGCTAAAAACAATCCAGACATCTGGAAAAGCAGGCTAAAAATGATTTGCTTATGCTTGCATGGTTATTGAACAGAAAAATTGAACAGAATTGAACAGAAAAATGATACAGATGCCTGTCCCTCACAACAATAGCAGTCATTCAACCACAGTTCTACAAAGTTTTAATCTATTTCAAAAACCTATTGATTTCTTTGGGGGTTTTTTATTGATTTTTTTTTTTTAGTTTCTTTTCCCAAACTTTTCTCTTTGGTTGGTAATTTCTCTCCGTCACTTTCGCTGCTGAATTTACGATAGGCCTACAAAATATACGAATTAATAATGTTTAATCTGCTTCTCGCTTCCTATCTCATGGACTTCAAGGATTAAAATAAATAACCGCCCTCATATGAGACTCTCCGCCTTTCCTTTCATTTATGAGATCCCTTCGCGATTTATTGTTCTCGGTAAATAAACTTCATTTACTTGGGGATGATGAGATGTATTGTCACACAGCGAAACTAACTCATTAGAGAATTTGTTGCACGTGCCTCCACTAACCAATACGGCGAAATATATATAGTTTTAGTACAAATTCATGAGAAATTAATGAATGATACGAAATAATTCATTAACTAGAGAAATGAAAGCGCTCTCGAAACTTTACCGAAATACTGCAGTGTTGTAGAAGAAAATGGTATAACGTGCGAGATTATTAGAGTAATTGATGAGTCATAGGCTTTCAAAACGCGGCAAAGAAATTCGATCTGATTTATAATGGTCATCATTTTATGCTTAAGATATCTGTAACCGCGTTTTAAATTAACTTTGTTTTATACATTTAATTGCTGATATTTCAGCAATTAACAATACAAAACGATCATGAACATCCGGGTCGTTGAGTTCCTTCCAAATTTCAACGAAATCTTAAAAGTACCAAGAACGTGGTCCTTCGTCTGCTGTTACCAAAAAAAATATGAAAGTTAGTGAGAGTCGTAGATCATCCTCTAAGAGTGACAGACTGTATACAGCTTATAACAATTTATCAATTTTTCATATCGTTTGTGGATAGCATTTAGAAAAGTACTAAGGAAAACAACATTGCTTTCATTAAATATATTAAATATTTAATCTTTGAAATTAAAACGTGAGTTAAAAGTTAAAGTGTGACATTCGTAAGCGCCTTTCCGATTGGCAGCGCAAGAATTCCTACGAATTCCCCCAAAGGGAATTAGTTGAGATCGGATGGACGATCCAACGCTCGTCCGCCTTAACCCAAGGGAGAAAAGAAAAGAAAAAATCTAGAACTCCTTTGTCGAGGATTGAATTAATCCCAACTTGGGTCTGGATTCTGCAGCCCAGTTCCAAGTTTTGGAGTCGGTTTAGTCATTTATTTAGCCAAGTATAATTCTCTAGTACTTGCACTTACGGTTTTGTTGTCTAATGGCAAACATAAAACTTAGGATAAATTCCTGGGCTTATCATTGAGGGTAAATCTGGCTGATGAGTCCTAACTGTCCAACGAAACGGTTGTCCCCGATTCTCGTCGATGATAGCCCAAGGCATGAAAGCAAACTTAATGTGTATTCTGCAAGTTCCCCGTTTTAGAGAAAATCCTGAAATGTAGCTCTGCTTATTGCCAGCAATTCCCACATCGTAAATTCCTTGAAGTTTCAGCTAAGAATGAGAATAAGGTAAGTTATAAGCTCTACAAGGAACGGCAATACTTTTCTAAATTAATTTTTTTTTACCCAATAGTCTCCAAAAAGCTAAGTAAGTATTGATTGAAAGTACGAAAACAAACTAAAGAATTTAAACAAATTGGCAATACTGTTTCTTAATCATTCCTTCTTGATTAAAAGTTGTTTAAAGCCAAATTGTATTCTCTTTCTCTGTGCACTTATTCTAAAAGAGAAATTAAACACTTGCAGTCTTAGCAGATAATGAGGCCATTTCCGTCTTTGGGAGTTTTAATCTAATTTGCTGCGTTTGTTCAAAACCCAACTTTAAACAGTGTTTCAACCATTCCGTGAGTTCGCGTACAACCCTAATGTCATGCAAATTTAATGTATTTAAACATAGTCGACAACTTATTCATTCCGCAAAGCAATACATAACACACCAGCCAGATCGATACTTCGTCTCGCCAAAACTGTATTGAAGAGAAGCACCTGAAATATAGACCAGTCACAGACCTACATATCATCAGAACATAACGCTTGTATAGACTCACAAACTGCAATTAGAAGAGATCGGAGGCTACTTTCTATTGAAGATGGACTGACTTTTAACAGGTTTGTACACATAGTAACAGGTAGATTTTTTAATATACCAGCATCTTTCTTAGTAAAGGAAAAGTTTTTACATGTGCTCAGTAATTCATAGTGAAGAAATAAGTTGCAGCTAACACACAAATTAAGTTAAAAAATTATAACATATTATAATTCAAAGTTAAAACCATATATACATGATCTGCAGCTTTCGAGCTGCCTTTGCGGAGCTCATTTTCAACAATTTTACAAAAGTATTCGGTCATATATATATATATATATATACGGAAAGCTAATAAATACGTACAGATATGGAAGTAATTATGAAAGTTTTTTTTCTATCAGAGTGTTTTTCTTGTCGCCCATTCGATTAGGCTGCGGTGGGTTTTCCCAAACCTCTCATTAGTGGTGTCGCTTTTCTAGAGCGTAGACGTTGGGCTGTTATTGCGGGGTGATGGTGTACTCTCCTGAGCTACGTGTTGTCTTATTTGTTCCTGTCTTCTCCGTGTGCGGTCATATAGTATTTTTTGTAATATTTTCGTGTAGTATTTTTCTTAGCTAGAAGATTATGAAACTGTAGAGTTAGCCGTTCTGATGAATGGACTCAAAATGAAAACTAACGATGCTCTTTAAGGCATTTTTCCGAATATTGTACAAATGGTTGTTGTAGAGAGCATTTTCAAGCTAAGTGATATTAGTTTATTATGAGATTCACTCTGAGGAAGATTTGGACAATGTCATGGTATTTATGTTGTTCGTTGATTATTGGTCAACCGATCCACAGCCTTCGTTGCCTATCGTAGTCTTTCTATTTTTAACAAGCAAATCTTAAACTGAACCAAGATATTCCTCTAGCGTCAGGGAATTCAACCCTATCTCGACCTAATTTCAAGCGATTACGTTTATAACTTGTAGCTAGAAAAATGTCGTAAAATAAATAGACTTCTTAGGCAAATCTCAAATAAAATTTTCTCAAGTTACGACATTAGATGGACAGGAGGATGAGAGTTTTTTTTCAATCACTCAAAAATAACTAAAACCTATTTCTGATTTTTAGAAGTTAAAGATATAGAAAAGTAAATTTAGATTTTCAAAAACAAAATCTATATTTTATTGATAACATCAGTATAGAGTGTTTCCGTGTAATTTCTCCTAAGTTCATGGTATTTTTGTCTTTCAATAAATAGCTTCCATTTTATTTTTTATTTTCAGACAGGATAATTTTTCAGGTTATTATCGTAATTTCAATAATAATTGAATATTAATTTATATTTGTTTATATTTTTTTTTTCAATTGAGTCAGATTCGTATGTATGAATTTTCATTTTCTTTAATATGAAATTCACTTTTAAACTTTTCTTTCAAATGAATGAAAAAAAAAAAAAGACACAAAAGTCAGAGCGAATTCATTTGATTTCGTTTATTAATTGCTGTCTTTTTTGTTTGTTTATTTGTTTGTTTGTTTATTTTGTTTTTTGTACTGTTATTAATTGATTAAAACAATTTAACGTGAGGCTAAGAATACATACAAATAATGATAAAAAACGCACTCTTTAAACATGAAAAAAATTAAAAGATTAAGAGAGTATTGACATGTTTCAGATACCCGTTAAAACCTTATCTTGATTCTGAATTGATTCTGAAGACAGATACCGATTTAACGGATATCTGAAACATGTCCATACTTTTTTAATTTTTTTATGTTTAAAGAGTGGTTATTATTTGTATGTTATTAGTTGATTTTAACTAGTCATGGAGTATAAAGCAATTGTAAAATCTTAGAACAACTTAAAGTAATGTAATGTAATGTAATGTGGTGAGCGTGGGTGGCTTGACAGCCGAGCACCGCGACCTCAAAGATCTATTGTGCTATCCCACGGAAATAAGGACAGACGGAGAGAAAGACTGAGAAAGGATGGTGTGAGAAATGCAGGGGTAACGGGAAACCCCGGGAAAACCTGCCCAGCGCGGATCGCCACCATCAACGAAACCCACATGAGAACCGAACCTCGAACTTAAAGTAAATAAGAAATATCCAAAATTAGGAAGGTAATTGAACGAATTTGTTCTTTAAATTTATTTCTACTTTTAGGACTAAAAATTACTGTTGATGTTTTTTTTATAATTATTAAAAGTAATTAAATTTATTATTTCAGTTCTGAATCTTTATAAACAGGAGTATGATTAACTTGCTTTTATTTATTCTGGAAGATAAGTTTAACAATTAATATTTAAAATAATGATTGACAATGATCGTTTTGTTACGTCTTGCCGTCGCAATGGTGGGAAATAACAAAGTTTTAGAATTTTTATTCTGAAATGGTATTGTGATCTGCGTTATTAATAAAAAAAAACAAAAAAAAAAAAAACAAATCTGCGTGTGTTTTTTTGTGTGTGCGTACGTCCGCAACAATGAAGTTCTCACGCTCATTGCCAGGCAACCAGAGTATTGTTGCGTGGTCAACACAACTGCGGAAATTTGCGACTGTTACAAATGGATTTCAAAAGAACAAAAGCGAAACATTTCAGAATGTAAAACCAAAAAATATTGTATATGGAGTTTTTTTTTTTTATTAGAACTGTAAATATTGTATTACATGTTAGAATTTCAATGTAATTTAATTTCAGTTGTGTTTTAAATTTTTAGTTTACTTGATGTATTTCTCTTTTTTGAATATATAAAAATTTTGTTCCCAATTGTAACGTAATCTAATAGTAATATTATTCATAGGAGGTATTTGAGATTTACTGAGCCAATTGTCGTATTAGCTTCTTTTATTTATTTTTTTAGTGAGTAAAGACCTATAGATGAGATTTTTCACGTGCGCTGATAAATGATATAACTTCTTTAATTTATACTAATGTATGCATACTAATGTAAAACTAGATTTAAAAAGTTTAAAAAGATTAAAATACATACAGTTTCGTTCTGAAAATGTATAGAACTTCCTCAATGTGAATTAAAAACACAGAAATGCTCACTTTAATACCAGATAAGAGGGATGCCGAAAGGAGGGTGTAAACCCCGTGAAGATGAACAACCAATGATAAAGATCTATATGTAGATGAATCTCAGACCCAAGAACAGCACAGACTGAAAAGCTCAATTACCATATTATTCTAATGCCTTTGGACTTGCAAATGAAAATTTAGGGAAAAAACAAGGCTTTCTATTCCATGATGTAGATAAAGGTACATGAGAGGGTGAGAGATTAGAAATTCTGAACTAAGAAAAAAACAGCCGATCTTGCCTAACAACCAAAAATTAAAAAAACGAAAAACCAAAAATTGATCTGCCCATTGGCTGACATTTGTATCGATAGCTAAATGAAATCGCTCGTGTAATTTATTTCGTTTGCTTAGTAAATGTTTTAATCTTAATATGTGATTGTTCCAATTTTCAATTTGGAAGTAACATTATATGCAGTAAGAAAATCCCCCACCCACTCTTATAATGTTGATTAGAATGGCTATTCCGCCTAAGGATCTAAATTACATTACCACTTAAATATATAATACTTAAATAAATAATATTTTTTATTTTATTTATTTGTTTATTATGTTACCAAAAAACCTTGAGGAAGTCTTTGAAAAATAAGACGAAATATTGGTCTGTGGTGCAGTATTTTGGAGTTTTATTAAAGATTTGTGACATAGAAGATCTAAGATTTGGTTGATATAATACTTACAATTATCCATATATTTTTGTATTTGACGATAAGCATTTACCTAAAAAACACGTATACAATATACCTTAGTTAACGACAGCCTTAGTTAACGACGTACTTGGTTAACGACGAGTTGTTATAAGCAGAAAATGTCTTGGGTAACGACGCCGGCTTTGGTTTACGACGCATCGTCGATTGATGGCGGCCAATAGCTTTTCAGAAAATCGCATTTAAATTTTGAAAAATATTCCTACCAATGTCATTTATATTTTCTTTACACACAATTTGTACTTCTGGTGAAGATTGACATTTAAAAACTCTATTCATTTTATTAATGATCAATTTTCGTAACAAATATAAGTTAATAAATGATATGTATCTTTATGACATTTAAAATCGCTCCTTGGATAACGACGGTTTTGGTTAACGACGATAATCCTGGAACGAATACCCCTGTATTTGTGTAATCTAAAGATGCTAAGTTCCTAAATCCTGGAACAAATACCCCTGTATTTGTGAAATCTAAAGATGCTAAGTTTAGTTTAAAAGTTTTTAGAATGTTATTCTAAATAAACAAAGCTAAGCGTGAATAAAATTAACGTGTTCCATCATAACATGAAAACTGAAAAAAATAAAGAAATCACATAAGTATACTTTCGCCGCAGAATCTGGCTGATGAGTCCTAATAAGGACGAATAAGGCTTAATAAGGCCTAATAAGCCTAATAAGGCTTTCCCAGATACCCATCGATGATGTCTATTTTTTTTTTTTTTTCACTTTTAAAGCATCTTTCATTAAATTAGGTCAACTTTAAAGTAAATCCAATGAAGTTTCTTTCGTTTATAATTATCACATGTTTTTAATTAGTTTTATAGTTAAAATCCTGTGTTACCACTTATCTGAATTCAAGGGAGTTGAACTGTAATTATGAAACTTCGTGATATTGAAATTCTTTCCTTTGGTCATTTTAATTGAAACGTGGTTTTATGAAGAATGCAATTACGGGCTGAAATGAAACAACCAATAATACAAAGAATTCTCAATATTAGTGTCTCAGTCTAAATAATTTTCTTTAACTGAAAGAAGTGAGAATAGCTTTGGACTGCGGTCAGAAATTAGAAAACTTTAAAAAGCTCAACTTTGAATTGAATGGGTTTAAAACATGAGAACTACTTTTAATGTTCTTTATTTCCAGAATTATTTTATCCTTGAAAAGAGGGAAACAAATATTTGCCTCTTAATAAAAAAAATTAATTTAAAAGCAAGTGAATATAATTTTATTCTAAACCATATTACAAGGATGACTCACAATAATAAATAAATGTAAAAATAATAATAATAAAAAAGAAGTACATTTAACGTAAGCAAAAATTAAAAAAAGTTAGGAAAATAAGAAAAAAAAAATCCACGCGGAGATTTAAGAAAAAAAGATTAAGAGAAAAAAAAATGACAGTTATATCTACTATAAAAAAGATTTCGAGGCATACTATTTATACAAATGGAAGATTACATTGTTAAGAAATGCAGAATAATAATTAATAAACTAATTAAAGAATATCTCTGTTATAAGATGGTTTTGCATGCGTAATTTCTTCGTATTGTAAAACTTTATGCCAACACGTATATTTACAGTCAAACACTTTAAAACACAATTATTAAAATGACGACAGATATCTCCAGCGATATCCATCTGGGTTCTTCAAGCTAAAAATTGTAATTATTGTTATTATTGAACATTGAATTTTTAGTTTGTCAAACAGACGGATATCGCCGGAGAAACCGACCGCTTTTTAATAATTGTTTTGATGTGTTTTTCATTGTAAATGTAAATGTTGTAAATGTTGGCGTAAAGTTTTGTAATAAGAATACAGAATATCTCATCGACGAACTGATAGAACTAACGCAAATGTCAAATTTGCAAGTTTGTAGTTAAGTTCTCATTGCTATCAAAAAAAGAAAGTTCTAGAAATATTATAGTTGCGAATTAAAATAAATAAGAGTGGGTGGGAACCTTAATAATATTCCTTTTGAAATTAGATCAGTTAAATTTATTAGAAATTTAGGAAAAGCGTTAAATTCCTGAAATGGTTCAATTATTTTGTGTTCACGAAATTGACCAGAACTGAGAATTGAAGGTTTCAGGAAATTTATCAACTGGTTTGTCGTTAGTAAATTAGTAAATAAATTAGTAAAGAAGTAGTAATTTACGAGAAGTAATAGTTTAAGCTCTTGAAGCTCAGCCTGTTGCGTTCTCTCTTTCAATCTGCAACGGTCTGTAAATTGTGAGGGGGTGGATCAATGGAGTGATCATTTCATCATTCCTACAGAGCATAAAGCAATTGTGATCCATCTCCATTACGAGAGCTTTATCTCGCTCTCTCTCTCTCTCTCTGGACACCTTCCAAAATCCGCAAGTGCGCATGTCCCATTGAAGGAAGAACCCCATCGACTCCTAATACTCAATGAAACCCCTCTGTCTTTGCAAATAACAATCCATCAACAAAAGACTAATGGGAATAGAAGAAGGCTCCAAATTAAAAAGAGTGCCTTACAGCGTCTCAACAGATTCAGGATTTAATATCAATGAACTTCTCCTGACGTTCAGCAAATTTCATCTGTTTGAAGATCATTGAAATGATTTAAAATACGTAGACCATGAGGAATTTTTAACGAATATTTTTTATACTTTAGCATATTCTTTTTAATTTTTAAGCCTTTTTTTAAAAAGATAATTTGTTTATGGTGACATTATATTATTGTAATTGTAATGAAGCATTGAAAATCATTAGGCAAAGCACATTTATTTTAAATGCACAGAATGTAACTGTGTGCAATATGAAATATATATATAATAACCTTGCAGTTCCTAAATGTAATATGCAGTTCCTAAATGTAATAATTAGAAATAATTATGTATTATACCAAATAATTATGTTACAATTATATCATATAGTTTATGAATCTCAAAGCTTGTAATTATAATAGCATAATAACTAAGCGTGTATTAAATCTACATCAAGGTTGTGGAGTTCCATAAATTTTGTTTCGAGTCCCGACTCCGACTCTAATAAATAAGTACCATTCCGCCTACACCATGTACTCCGCAGCCCCTGATACCTATGTATATCAAGTCTATATAATTGTAAATTCCAAACATCTTCTCTTACACTAACTACTTCATCTGATCAATATCAATTGTAGTTCAATTTGTAACTGATACATTGTACATAGAAATGTATAACTAAGTATTTAACTATATAGTTAAAACAGGTAAAATTTGCTTAAAAATAAAGTAAATTTTAAAATGAAACGTAAGTTGTATTTTATGTATACTTATAGAATATACATACACAACTTATACACTTTACATTTATATATAATTTTATATTTTAAATATATGTACATAAATTTAGGTTGTACATATTTGGAGTAGCAACAGCCTGGTACGCGTTACTTTTTGATATCTACAAACTTAATCACATATAAAGTTTAATTACTCAAGTTTTCTTTGATGCCCCTTTCTAACGCTTTTGTTAAAATTTTGATGATAATAAGGGGTTGCAGAAACAATGTTCAATTCTATTACAAGCAGAGCCGTTTCTAGGTTCTGCCACCCTAGGCGAGAACTGAAAAATGCCGCCCCCACCAAAAAAAAAAAACCAAAAAAAACCCAGAATCTTCAATTGAACAACCAAAAAATTCTATTTTAACAACCAAAAAAAAAAGAAAGAAAAACCAAAATTCTATTTTAACAACCCAAAAAAAAAGAAAAAAAAGAAAAACCAAAATTCTATTTTAACAACCAAAAAAAAACAGAAAAAAAAGAAAAACCAAAATTCTATTTTAACAACCAAAAAAAAAAAGCAAAACGGAAATCTGTCCTTCGGCCGCCCTAAAATCTTGCCGCCCTAGGTGGCCGCCTAGTCTTGCCTAATGGTAGAAACGGCCCTGATCCTTTCACTACGTACAAGGAATACAGCGAAGTTTATCAAAGAACTGCCAGACATGCGATTGGTAACCAAAGTAATTGACATAACTCATAAAAATGAGTGTTTTTTTTTTTTGTTTGTTTCACAGTGGGTTTTTTTTGTAAGAGATTGTGTTAATTAATAAAATAAATACACATTTTCTTTTCTAAAAAAATGAAATGTTTAACAAAACAGTTGAAATGGAAGCAAAACAAGAGACTTATTGTTTGATTATCTCACTATAAATTAATTCTCGGTAATATGCCTATAATGGGATTTTCTTTATGAATATTAGGCTAGGAAAAAAAAAGGTATAAATCCAAAATCGAAACTTTGTATCCAATATCCTGAATGAATATTATTATAATACAAAGTATTAATACAATATTACAAAATTAACAGGTCACCATTACTCAATATTAGAAGAATTCATCTTCTTTTATACTATATTTTTTGGTAAGACATGTTTAGTGAAATGAAAAGAGTTATAGAAGATTACGGTGAGCCCGGTAATCGAAGTGGTAAGGGCGCTTGGCTGCGGGTTAGAGATAACGGGTTCGATTCCCGGCCTTGGCTCCAATCTCCTCTAAAAGGATCCTAGAGTCTACCCAGCTCTCTGTAGAATAGCAACCGTGCTTCTTTTCCGGGAGTTAAAGGCGGGTGGGCGTCGGCCTGACCACCCGACCTCAACTTCGTCCCGTTGGTCAAGAAGCGCTGGGAGCCTTACCTTCCGCGACCCATCCGAAAGGCAATTTTATTCATGTGCTGAATTTGTTCTTGTTTTTGCTTTTTATATATATTATTAAATTAAATATATCAAAGGATTCAGATAGTAATTCCTACATAATGATCTGAAATGATAGGTTTTTGGCAAAAGCCGTTTTTCAAATACAAGAAAACTGTCCTAAATAATAGACATTATTTAGCTTCAATAATCAAGCTTACAACGCGTGAATACCTATGGTTCCTTCTCCCGCTCTCGGAAGTGGGACTCGATAGAAAGCAAACGACAATAGAAAAATCGCTGTAACAAGTAGAGAAAAATTACTTTGCCCGCTGAGCGCTGGGCATAAAAGGCATTTAATAAAAGGATAAGCCAAACGCAAAGGCGAAAAATTAATAAGTAAGAAGGTTTAACGTGCATTAAATGAAAACGGAAAAAAAAAACTAAAAAAGTAGGAAATGCACAAATTCGTAAATTTGTTTGCTTTCACGCATTAAGTCATCATCGACAGCAATCTGGGACAGCTGATTCGTCCTTATTAGGACTCATCAGCAAGATTTAGCTTCGATGATCAAGCTCAGAACGCGTGAGTACCTATGGTTCCTTCTCCCGCTTTTTTCTGTTATAAATCTTGTAAAATGATTTATTGCAATTCGTTCTACAATAAATTACATAATATGATTAGGTATATTTTAGTATGTATGTTTGTGTGTGGCTATGTGACAAACAAAGGATTCAGTTAGTAATTCCTACACAATGATCTGAAATGGTAGTTAGGTTTTTGGCAAAGCCGTTTTTCAAATACAAAAAAAAAATTGTCATAAATCAAGCGATTTTTACTTAGTAAAGTTATCTGTAATTCATTAAATGATTAAAACTTGTGTCAACGTAAATGTAAAAACTGTATTAAGGTATACATAAAGTTAATTGTTAATCAACATCGTTCCGCTATAAATAGCAGAAATAAAGAATTACGCTAAGATGTTGAGGTTTGTATCTATGTTTGTACTTTAATGTTATTTTTATTAGTTCATTTCATTAAATTAAGAAACTTTACTTTCAATTTTCTATAATCTATTGAACAGCAGATTCTTTCTAGTATCAATTAATTTTTCACAGAAATATTATTGTACGAAAGAAAAATCATCGCTGAGAAAAAAATACCGAAAGGTAGAATTCCAAAGAGAAGTTATTTTTTTTACAAAATTAATCCTGAGCTCACTGACCAACTATTTTTTTTTTAATTAATTAGACAGACTCTACTGTTGTTCAGTCATATGTTAGAGCAGTAGATCAAATTATTGAATCATGTGATGCTTCCTTTCCAGAGCCGTTTCTAGGTGTTCCGCCACCCTAGGCGAGAACTGAAAAATGCCGCCCCCTCCCTTTCAAATGCCGTCCCCACCAAAAAAAAAAAAAAAAAAAAAA
>JAFIDM010014012.1:71369709-71386439 GCA_023159025.1 Thereuonema tuberculata
AACAAAAAAAAAAAAAAAAAAAAAAAAAAACAGAATCTTCAATTGAACAACCAAAAGAAAAAAAAGAAAAACCAAAATCCTATTTTAACAACCAAAAAAAAAACAAAAAAAAACGGAAATCCGTTCTTCGGCCGCCCTAGGCGGCCGCCTAGTGTTGCCTAATGGTAGAAATGGCCCTGATTACAAGGATAAAACCTTTATTGAAATCAAAGAAGGTCTTTCTCAGAAATACGTAAGAGTTATTAACCAAAGAAACTAACAGATTTGAAGACAAAATCGGAGCCTGAAGAACGGAACTTGTAAATAATACGTGCATATTTGAACGTATTGGACTCATTTCATTACAGGATCATTTCATTTATAGCCACTGAAGTTACCCGTAATCTATATTATTAAAAAAAAAACAAAAAAAACACGTATATGCCATTGTTGGACGTTGAAACTCTATCCACAACAATGGAAAGTCGCGCGTGCGTTGCCAGGCAACAGGTCAACTCAACTGCGCAAACTTCCGACTGTTACAAATGGATTTCAATATTGTATTGCAGGTATTCTTTAAAACTTAAACTTTACTTTTAGCTTTGAGTTTTAGTTTCTAATTTACTTGATGTAATTTGATTGTTATGAATCCGTAAATGTCATTTTCCGTTATATACGCGAGGCTTCCGGAGCGAAGCAACGGGTCGCCGTCTAGTAGCCATTAAAACTTAAAGGCTGGATTGAAATTTAACAGCGTGATAAAACGTATAAAGTTAAAATTAAGTGAGGAATAAATCATTATCAAAATCTAATCATAAGAATATAGAAATATAGGAAGTTCTTCTTTTACTTCAATGATCTTATTTAGTTGATGAAAGTGATTCAGTTTTAAATTTTGTGATTTGCAGATTTGGCTTGAGCGGTTACATACAAAATAAAATAATGTTTTTATAGATTATGTATTTTATTAATAAAGACTAACGAAAACGGTTTGGAAGAAATATTATAAGCTTAAGAGAGTAAAAACAATATTAAGTGTTTTTTAAATATATTAAATTTTTTACGTATGCTCGAAGATTTAAAACATTCACTTAAAAGGCTAACACACTAGCATAAAACGAATTTAAAAATTGAAATTTTTTAAAATTACATTTGTTGGCCTTTTAAAATGAATGTTTTATTTTGAGATACTTTGTGAAAAAAATTATAAATGCACATAAATAAGCAAAGGTTCTCGCACTCAGAGCTATCATATCGGGAATCTGGGACAGCTGTTTCAGCCTTATTAGGCTTCTTCATCTAGATTTACCCTTGATAGGCTAGAGTGCGGGATAAGGTTGTCTCCCGACATTAATCTATGCGACAACCTTTATTTATTACTGTGCACTTTTAAATTTTTCACCAAACTTTATACATGCATATTAATTTATTTTCTGTACACGTTTTAAATATTTCGTTATAGGTTATTAATTTTTAAATGCTTACTTTAATGTTGTTATTATAATGCATATTTAAATAAAGGATCGTTCATGAAACTGTTCTTTTTAATAACGGATACGTATTTGTTAATTTGAGCCAGAAATAAATTAATTTCAAAATCATTTCCTGCCCCTTCTGGCGATGAAGTTAATTAATCTACATAAATTTAATAAAATGACTCTTTAATTTACTTAAGTTTTTAATTAAATCTGGTTTGAAAACAATGTTATTAAGTCACTGATCTGTTATAAAGACTTTTATTTCAACTCACCAAAAGTAGGCTTTTGAAGAGAAAATGAAAGACTCACCTAAAAAAAAAAGAAAGAAAAAAAAACCCAATATAAATACAATGCATGAAAAATATTAAATATAAAAAAATTTCAAATAAAACTTTCCTTGTTTATTTTCGGATATAAAAAATGTATTTTCTATATTTTCTACAGAAAAAGTTTTGTAGATTAAAGTAAAGTAAAACCCCGGTTAACCGAACAGAACTTGTTTATATATATCGTTGTTGTATGTCAAATACTGATTATCAAAAATTAAACAAACCAAATCAACAATTAGATCTTTTTTAATGTGAGATGGTAAAGGGTTTCTTGTTAGGATAAAATTTAAAGCGTTACGAATAACTCATTCGACAAAGAAGCGTAAAGATCTTTGACATCTAGTGAAAACATTTTGTGATTGTCTGTAATTTTTAATTCTCTGAGATCTTTAACGATTTTTTTAAGGTTATTGACAATGCCTAATCCATTTTTTGAATAGGGGTTAATATATGAAAATACAAATTTGGAAATTTTTCGATTGGTGAACCTATTATCGGTCTAGCTTTGTAAAAATTGTTATGAGTTTTAGGTTTATCGATTATTGGTAATAATTTCATTTTAGATAGGAAAGAATCATTGGTTATGAACTCATGTATGTTATTTCATATACTTAATAAGTATATGAAACGAAACAGCTAAACAGCGTTTCTCCGTAGCTATTTCTCTGATTCTTTCATTTTCCTTCGCTAACTTCCGAAGCGGAAAACCAACGCACTTCCATAAGTTGAAGACAATTTCATTTACGAAACTGTTATCTTCTTCATTTCACTTTTATTCTTTTTGATTTCGTTTATTTCAAATAAAAATGCTAACTATCGATGCCCTCAACGCGATGCAACTTACCTTTCAAATGCGGAAGCATTTCCGGTTTTCAAAATGAGGTTCCAATTTTGGTATCTTTCTCTTCTGGTCTTTTCCGCATTTTCAAAAATCCTCACACAGAGTGTTGAGTGAAATAGTTACATAAAACTGAACCAACAAAGACTATATAATGAAAAGGTATTTCCTATTCAAATCACCTTGGCTCATGAGGACCGGATTATAGAAAACCACTTTTCCAAAGTCAATCGGAATGGTGGATGGTTGCCCGCCTTTAACTCTCCGAAAGAAATCTATTTAACAAAGGGTTAAATGAATTCTAGGGACATACCGGTGAAGAAAGAAACTAAGAAAAATTCTGTAACTCCGCCAAAGATACAAAATACAAAAAAAAAAAGTCGCAAGCAAGCTTTAGCTGCTCCGACTGCTCCACTTTTCACCATCCGTTGAGATGGATGTGGCATCAACTGGTGCACACAGAAACTGATATCTATCAGCACATTGTTAGACTAATTGGGAAGCTGGCTTCATTTTCATCGCTCCTTAAGAGGCAAAAACAATCCAGCACAGGGAACACCATCCAGAATGGTATCGTGCCTAGAGATATGAACTGGTTTTTAACGATTTCCTAGTGATCTTCTGCCTTACAGCTGATGATTATTGTATCCGCGTTTCAATAAGACTTTCGTTATTGTCGAGAATCACACAGAGATTACACCTTGTGAAATGATGTGAGTCATTTCTTGTGACAGCAGATCCCTTCTCAAAGTGATTCGAGGAACTTTAAAATACACAGCAGGAGAAGTACAACCTGTTGTTTTGTCCTTCGT
Source organism: Thereuonema tuberculata (assembly GCA_023159025.1). Classification (NCBI taxonomy): domain Eukaryota; kingdom Metazoa; phylum Arthropoda; class Chilopoda; order Scutigeromorpha; family Scutigeridae; genus Thereuonema; species Thereuonema tuberculata. The sequence continues at coordinate 71,373,146 of JAFIDM010014012.1, forward strand.
TTCACACCTGCCAGGAGCAATATTCCAACAGGATAATGCACGTCCACACACTACACACGTTTTCCAACAAGTCAAATCCTTCAAATTGAATGCTTCATGGCGTTTCGATATTTTTGCCACGAGTGCTACGTTAAAGATCTATTTAACACAGTGAAACCGAAATTACACTTTATCAAAGATTAAGAAAGAGAGAGTTTCCTCCCCACCCCCATTAGAATCGTAAGTACACGCAAAGAGCATTAACTTCAGACCATTTAGTCACTTAGGTCTTCTTCTACGATGCAACTCTGTAACTCTATAATGATTTCTCTAACCTAGGACGAAGTCTATCTTTTTCGTATTCGGGGTTCTGATAAGGAAGAGGATAACGAAATTTTTTCTCATTTCCTTCTCCCTTTCTGTTAGGATATTACAGAATATGTTACAAAGGCATAACATAATTTATTAATCGTCGGAAACGCAGTGGTGCCTCAAAAGAAAAAATGATCTATAAAAAACTCACTAATGAAAAATTAGTGAGGAAACTCTTAGTGCGCCGGCCTCAATGATTTTTTTAAAGCATAAAAAATTCAATCTGCCCATTCAATTATTAATAAAAAACAATTTGGAATCACCCATTGTTGTTTATAATTCATTAATATTATGTGTATTAATAATGCATTTTCAATGTCTACATCTCTTTAGATTTTTCCAGAAGGGCAGGTGCACTGACATTCTACTTTGCCTAAAAACATTTGGGAAAGAATATTTGAAACATTTCATCCATTTGTTAGTAAAAATGGAGAGTGTCTGGAGTTGGGTAAAAAGGGTTTGGTATCCTAATGTTTGGAGGCGCAGATGATATGAATTTATTCCGAATACTTCCCAATTGCTCGGCTTTCGTAGTTCTCTTCAGAAGAATGTACTTCGAATGCACTTTCTACATTCGTTTGCGAGTATTATTCTACTCTCAAAAAAAGAAAAAAAGCGGGAGACTATTTTTCTGCGCCAACGAGGATTGTGTCGGCGGCTGTAAACTTGCCACCTTCGCGGTTCCATTACTCTTAATCAGGGAACCTGTGGTCTCCGTCAGCATAAATCCAACCACGGCCTCTTAAAAAGAATTCTCCGCTTCTCTACGAAATGAAAAACGCAAAAACATGAAGAAGAAAAAGAAAGAGGAAAAAAAGAAATCTCTACTTTCCTTTCCGCTTTTAGACTTTACGCATTGCAAGATCGTATATAATAGAAAGAGAAGAGAGGGAAAAAAAATAGATTTGAATAACTTCGATGCTATATCACGTCTCGGTTAAGTAACCGACTTTGCTTGTCGGGTTTTAATGGCGAGTTTTATTAAAAAAAAAGTCGTACGATTTTCCACTTTCTTCGCTCTTTTATATCAGAGAAATCAAAAAAAAAATAATGTATTCAAAAAATGCTAATATTCCAAGAATTTTGCAAAAAAGAAAAAAAAAATAGAACAAAATAAAACTAAGAAAAGCTTACAACTTCGAAATGAATATTAATATCGTAAAGTTTGTCGATGATTCAATGTTAATCAATAATAAGTAATGCAAATCTAGATGCTTCTAGATGGAAAGCAGTTGTTTCTTTCCATTTACCTTGCTGTAATTACTTTGTTTAATTTTTGATTTAAACTGATTTTCGTTTTTGAAATTAAGTCTCACAAATTGTTGAGAAAGAATTTAATATTTTTCTATTTTTATATTTAGCTAGCAAAATTCCCGTTCTTCGAACGGGTTACAATGATGTCGATGAAAAAGAAATTGAAATTGTAAGATCACTTCGAAATGGAGTGGAAAGCATTGCGGGTTGCCGCAACACACTTCTTGTTCCCCCCCCCCCCCCCCATTAAAGGTTTCTTTAATGGAACCTACCCATATGCCAATTTTCAATGTTCATGTAGAATGTTGGGAAGTATCCTAAACATTTCGAACAGACACACACATATCACAAATTTACCTTTAAAATACTACAGATTTTATCTCTACCAAATTTTCTTAATAAAATCTACTTACAATCGCGAACCTAATTTTTATAGTTAATTCCTCCTGGTGAATCTTGAAAACTAGTAAGACTAATTAAGTGAACTGCAATGAACGAGGTTAACTATCTATTATCGTTAATTGAGCTTTTTTTAATCACAGTTATCTGCATTCGATTTGTATTTCTGTGTCTTTATAATTTCGGAGAAGATACTGTCAGAAAACAAAAAATCAACTTTTCTTTTACATACCGGTTTTCATTAAAGTTTGAAGAATATCCGTTCAGAGGTTCACAAATATTGAAAGGGAAGGGAAACATACGTACAGACTCAGTGATTCGATTAGCCTGTCTTTCCCCAGAAAGTAGGCTAAAAATCAAATTACTCCATATGATTCTCGTGGCCTTCCGGGATCGGTTTCTTATCCGGATGATTTAGCTTCCGGTGTGACATTCTCTAATCGTGTCAAAGCAAGACTTGACGTTTGTCATGAACACCAGTTGACGCTTTTCAAAAACCACGCAATTTGTTTTTTGTTTTTTTTTTTCCTTTGAGGTCTTTTTTCTCGGTGTCTGTTCCAAGAATTGCATTAAAACCGAATTCATTAAACTGACTAATGAATTTGACCCGAGATCCCTGAGCCGAGAGAGAGAGAGAGAGACTTGATTGATGATAGGTACAGCAACGGTATCAGTCAAGTTGGCTGCGTGTCACCAGGGGGCAATCAAGTCAGCAGTCGCCTCTCCAAGGACCTTTCCTTTCGAGCTGAATACATTTGCAGAGTGTAATCCAGCCACTTGATCTTGCTTAACTCTGCAAAGTAAATTACTTCAAAGATTCCGACCAATTGCCTGTTTTCGACTCATTTACTCAACGGATTCTAAACTCAAAAGACAGTTTCATTCAAAACAACCGTGAGAGGAAATTGGATGCAATGGGTGAAAAAGAGGGAAAAAAAAACTGAACACAAGAAGTCTAAGAACTAAATTTTTTTTAAAAAAGGAAAAAACGAATAAAGAGCTTTTATCTGAAATGTTAAAACTTTTCATTTTAAATGTAGATTGTACTGCTTTGTTACTTCAGAATACTGTAGGTTTGGTCTAAAGTTTTATTTACGGCTCTTCATAAGCATCGGAGAAAAAAAGCAGCAAGAAAAAAATAAAATGCAACCTTAAGTCAAACTCTGCACACCCGTTATTTCTGTCTCTGTTCTCTTGTGGTGAAAAACTGTTGTATGGTAGAAAGTTCAGTAGATCCTACGTAGCCGCATGAGTTTACAAGAACGATCTCTATTCAATTTGTTGCGTATCTAAATAGCTAAGGAGTTGGGGCCAAAAAGCCGTCGTTGTTCCTCCGTCTGTGATCAAGAAAATTCAAAAAATAATTTTTTCTACGTCGGTGCCCGCAGAAGTTAAAATAAACAATAAAAACTCGCCAAAAGAACAAATGGCGAGAAAATTCATGTGCACGCTACACGCGGCCTCTATGAATTTTTTTAGCGCATAAAAATAAGAAAGCGCAGATAAATATTGATAACAATTTCTCATACGGGCCCGTGTACCGAGACATAGTTGTGTACTAATGACTGCTCCTGGCTAATGATCGCCATATTAGCGTAAAATTATTATCGCCATATTAGCGTACCAGGATGTCATTTTGTATACAATTTGGTCTCACCCATTGCTATAGTTTGTTCTACAACACGAAGACTTTCCTAGAAGTTTCTACGTAGGTTAATTTTGGTTGATCGTTGTTTACTAGATTAGATAATGCAGTTTTTAGCCGGAAGAAATATTTAGTGTTTTTAAGACTACAAGATAAAAAAGCATTTCTTACGACAGATCGATTTGTTTAATTTGAAAGATAGTTAAAAGGTGATAGGAATTCAGCTCAAAGTATTGTATAGATAATTGAGAAGAAGACCGTTCGTGTAAGACCAACGTAGTTCTAGGTAAGGGGTTCACAGCAAGCAAGAGAAATGGCTTTTCATTAGGTATACGTTCATCGCGTAGCGGGGAGTAAGTATATAATGCTCGGGCATCAAATCTGTGGAATAGAATAAAGTAAAAGTAATCATGGTCGTACTTTAAGTTGGGCCGTAAATACATTTCGTACAAAGTTGTGAAGCAATCCATCCAGCAGTTTAACAAAGGATTTCGGGAATCACTTTTAAGGGATCGGAGGAGAGAGGACCGAAATACAAGGGCTTATATTTTAAGTTGAACTAAGCTACCTACTATAAGTTTTATGAAAATCCGTCCATCCGTTTTAGCGTGATTACAGACAGACAAGGGAATAAACAGAGGAGAAAAATATTCGAGTGGAACATTGATGCTTAAGATGCTCACTCCGGAAATTAAGAAAGAAAAATGCCAGCTTCTAAGAAATTTATAAGTAATTTAAAACTTGCTTATAAACGAGGAATAAGCGAAGTGCGCCAAATAAAGCCACGTAGACCATTAAGGCCAACGGGTTTCTAAAGAAATGGCCGAAAATTCTCTTGTGGGTAGCAAATCAACCTGCCCTGCTGAGTATTAAGATACATCCACCATTGTTTGGTTCTCAGTGAGCGTCAGTGCAGAGAGAAAGAAAGCTGTGCGACCCGATATGGTTTGCTGGTACTTAAACGTTTGATTTAAAGCTGTAGAAGCCATTTTTGAATGGATAGTTTTACGGTTTTCTTTAATAAACGATTTTTTCATACAATTTCTTGTTTCCTTAATTTAAAACTTCATTTTGAGCTGCTCCAAAATGAAAAAAAAGAAACTTAGAGCTAGCCTTATTTGGAACTTCTGGTCCTAAAAACGCCGATTTGCCTTTTGTTAAAAGACCAAAATTACAATAACAAATAACTAAATTTTCTACCAAAACTTTATATTTTTCTTTTCCCATGAATCAATTTGTAATTATATCCAGTAGTAATCAATTATCAGCGCAGCGATCAATCTTTAATGGCGAAATTACCTTGTTAGAACGCTACAAAAGAATTTAACAAATCTCTTGCAATACCCAAAACGTAATCCTCAAAATCACACAAAAACAAGAATGCGCGGAAGCAAACAAACAAACAAACAACTTAAAACAATCATTCTTCCTTTTTACTACTGTACTTTTTAATTCTCCAATCTGTTTAACTTGGTCTTTTTAATTTTTTTTTTTTGGCTGGTAAACAAAAAAAGAAAAACCACAGAGGAAAACAAAGTGGTGCAACTTTTACAGAAGAAGCAGATCGCCGACGTCGTCAGCAATTGATCACCGGTTTCTCCGGAGGTTTTGGCGGTGATTAATGGCTGGGATTACTTTCTCCTTGAGGATGAACTGTGCACTTTGCAGTTGAGAGAAGAATCTAAGTCCATTAAGAACAATGGCAGAAAATGATGCACTCCTCCAACGATTACGACTTGCTTTTATACGATTTTAACTTCGGTCACTTGGTAACCAAAAAAAAAAAAAAAAAAAGATCTATTTATGTCAGGAAATTGAGGAGTTCTTTTTAACGTAACGCATTAAGCAAGAATTAAATCTAAATTACAATGGAAAAACTTGGTAATATTGCATGATCAGATTAATGTAAATTTATACTGTTTTCGTAAAATCCGCATAGCCCATTGACTATGAAAATTTCTCGATTTCTCGGTATACGGAAAAAAAATCTGTTTTGGCATCAAGTTGTTTTTTTTTTTTTTGGTTGGAGAGTATGACTAAACTGTCGATTATTATTTTTTTTTTAATAGTCTATCTCGGTCTTTTTATATTAAATAAATTTTTCTTTTTTTAGTTGGATGGTTAAAGTTTGTTTACAAACATATCATGTCGGAACGGGTTCGCGAGTCACGAACCTTTCGCAATTGAATCTTCATGTGATATTCACATTTCTAAATTTTACACTTCATATCCTAACTTAAAAGAGAAAGAATTAAAGCAGTAAAAATTAAAGTGATATTTTCAGATAGAATCTGTTTTTGACTGCGCAGAAGTCGAAAAACGACCTTGTTAATGAAGAATGCAATCTAAGGAACAAAACCAATTCTTAAGATTTCTGTAGACTAGGTTGAAGACATAGGCTCTAGGTTGCAAGAATTCAACCATTTCGTCATTTGTTGGTTGTAGAATATCCTCTCCAGTACAATGCACAACTTCGTTTTATTATAGCTACAGATTCAATTTACATCATAATTACCTTGAAAATAACAATACTTTCAAATTATAAAACCAATAAAACTTGCCTTCAATTTCACTATTCTGTCTTAATTTTGTTTTATTTCAGTTCCTGAAAGTAATTATTTTTTTGGACAGTGGCTTCTCTATCAAATTAATTAGCAATTCTCTCTCTCAATACAAAAATGAGGTTTTCACATGCAGCTGGACTTATATTATGTTTTGTAATAAAAAAAAAAAACTAAAGTCTAAAATAAAAAGTTAAAAAAAAAAATTAAATAAATTCTGAAGGGAAACAATGCTTCATTGATAATGTAAACTTGCAAAGAAACTCATATTAATTATAATGTAGAAGATACATAAAAACGGATTTATTATAAAAATATTTAATTATCTGTTAAACAACATATTAAAATAGCTGCGAAACATGTTGTTTAACAGATAAATAAATATTTTTATAATAAACCCGTTTTTGTGTATCTTCTACATTATAATGCTTCATTGAGTAAAAAGTTTACAAACCGATGCCAATCTGCTATTGATCAAGCAGGCTGCTGGTCTCTACTTCGGTATTTAAGCAATTGCTAGATGTTACGAGGATCTGAAATTCCCCCCAAAATGAGGTTATTACTTTCGTATCTCCTTCTGCCCCTATCTGAATATTGGTAAATCTCCTGAAAACATATTTTGCAGTTTTCGTTTTCATTCTTTGCTTACTGTTATGATTTGTTCTTGGCGCAGCCTAGCCTCCGTCGCTCTGGCATCATTAAAAATTGTAAAAAAATAAAACAAATAAAAAAAACAAAAAAAAACCAAGCACAGCTACAATTCTCAATATTATTTTTTTTTTACAGAATAATATACTACTAGCATTATAATGACAAACAATGTTTGTATTAAATTGTGATACCTAATAAATGTGAAACAAATAAAAATTTACGTATTCCCTGTCATTTTTAATAAAATAACTTTTCTCTTTGTGGTGTTTACTGACAAACCCTTGATAAATTGTTGGAAGCAATGAAATATCCCTTCTTTCATCTGCTCACTTAACAAGTGAAGAAAGACTTCATGGGATGTTGACCTCCTTTCAAGTACATTTAATCCAAACATTTCCAAAGAATTTTCAACGGCTCATCAATGGAAAAGTGATGATGATGATGAAAAATCAAGCACATGGTTAAAAAAAAAAGAAAAAGAAAAGAAAAGCAAAAACAACAGATAACTGCAGTATTTTTTTATTATTATTATTATTTCTTTCATGTGTTGCTGATGTAATAATGCTGTTGCAATATCTAACGTGACTGGCATTTGTTTATACATGCAATAAATTCCATAATGATGACTTATAAATAATAATTATGTTTGGAAAACCAAGATTCTCATAAATTGTCCCTTTACGCAGTTGACTTTGGTGATTCTCTGCAGAAGAACTAATGAAAACAATTGACAGTCAATCAGCTCCAATCACTGTGAATGTGAATTAGAAATAGAAATTATGAATTATTGAGTGTGTGACAGGTTTTTATCCTATCCTTCAAAACAAATTAGATTAAAATTGATTGTGGGATAAACCTAAACACTTTACCTGTTTGATACTGATTTCAAAAGCGGCTTGAAACGCTTTCAATCTTCTTCTGATTGTCGAATCTGGAGGCGTCCTACTGCTCTCCATCTCATGGATATCTTCAATTCATTTTTGAAAAACTGCCAATCTACACTTTTGTCAAATACGACGCCTGCGAAATGAAGATGTTACAGGATCTAGTGTTGGATTGTTTAGTAAGTTCGATGTGTGTATCATAGCTTATTACGCACCTTAGATGACTTATGGATTTGACATTTTTGATGGCAAACACTGAATCATTTGATTGGCAAACAATTGATGGCAAACAATTTCTATTGATCGTTTGCAATTGTTTGAATTTCTATTCTCCCATAATGGTTCATTAAAAAATTGCGTAATCTGGGATTCGATTATAATTCAAGGGATTCAAGTGATCTAAATTTTGAGCAAATGATTTCTTTGGTACATTACATTGGGCGTCACAATTTACTAACACAAGCTTATCACTTAAGTAAAAAGATGGAAAAAGTAATAATAAAACAACTTAACCTTTTAAGGAAAATAGACTGTCAGTTTTTTTCAGGAACTCCTTGTTTTTATTAGTAAAATTTAGACGTAATAAAACTAGAACATATAAAGAAACGTAGATATGGTTGGCAACGTAGCTCTTTTAAAGAGAACTGGTTTTTCTCTTTTTAGTTTTTATTCGGATCTTTTATTCTCTTTTTTTTTTTCAATCAAAATCATTTAAGAAAAATTATGAAGAACAAAGGAATCACCTTAACAGGTAAAAGAAATCAATATTTGACTGAAATACAGTGGAACTTCGAACGATTTGATTTTCGAACAACTTGAATCTTCAGCAAAAAATTTGAAGAAAATCCGGTTTAAAACTCGAACAAAAACTCGAATAAAAATTTTTTTTAAAAATAGATAAAAACAAATGACATTAGAGTTTTTTTCTCCCAAGAAAAACCAAGTGGTGGTAATGTTAATGAACCACAATTCTCAACTATAGTTCCACCACGATAACGTGACGATCGGAAGGAACCCCACGTGATTACGACGTATCTGTTTTTCAGCCAATGACAAACAAGCGCGCCTCAAAGCACAGGTCTCTATTAATTTTCCCTCAAAATGACGCCCAAGAGTATTTTACAGAGCAGTGTTCGGAAAGTTATTTTACAGGTTTAAGATTATTTCCGAAAGAAATTGGAAACTGGAGGACTAAAATTAAAACTAAATCTTTGTTTTTGTTTTGTTTTATAACTGTAACGTAAAATTCTTCGGTACCACTGAGAGAGGCTAGTGTTGACGTCATGGGACTGGTGCTGACGTCGAATCATCACGTTATCGTGGTCGAACTATAGAGGGTTCAAGATGAAAGAAGGGTAATTTACCTTCCAGTGAACAATAACATCCCTCCTACTAATATTATTGATTGATTATTATACAATATTTTTATGTATGTATGCATATATAGTATAAATAAAAACATTCAATTATTGAAATTAAATATACTTGTTTTATCATTATTTACGATGTTTTATTATATATGATCTTTTGAAGTAGACACTTAAAATGTTTTATACTGGGCAAATTTTGAGGATCTGGAACGGATTAATTCAATTTACATTATTTCTTTTGGGAAAATTTAACTCGAAAGTCGAATAACTTGAAAGTTGAACTGTTTCCTGGAACGGAATGTGTTCGAAGTTTGAGGTTCCACTGTATATAATTATAAAACTAAATCATGCAAACAATGTTAAGATGAAATTTAGAAATACTCCAAAGTGCAGATGCCACCGATTCATAGCAGTAGGAGAGATATGAAATTGATGTTTAAAAATTAATGTATTAAGTTTTTTTTTTATGTTTTAAATTAATATCACTCTTAAGTCTCAATTGAAAATTGTTTCTAAAATATTAATTATACTTAACACAAAGAGCCGCTTTCTTCTTTCTCAGATTACTTCATAATTATTCCTATAGCAATTAATAGGTAAGTTATATAAAATATTTTTATAATCTCTTGTATTTACATTTTATATATTTGTCCTATTTTTATAAGATTTCTTTCTTTTTAGAAAAGTTCTCTTTTCATATTTCTAAGTTCTGGCAACTCTAAAGATTGACAATTTATTTATTTTCGATGGACATTTTATGTTAAAACATAAATAACAATTAACGAAGAAAATAGTCACTTTTATTGACAAAGATAGGAAGACTTAAGCAAAACATGAGAACTTCTTGCAAACTTTCTTAAACCCTAAATAAAACATTACTTTTTATCAATTGTAAGTAGATGTCTTAAATAACATCTCACGGCTTTTCTGTCAAAAATATTTTAACGTTGATATACTGGGATTTGAGGTCTGAGCGATATTTCCTTAAAAATCATATTCCTTGTGGGAATAGGGCTCTAAATTCTGGCTGTATTTAGTAATTCTGTAAATGATGTATAAATAGCCTATTCGTTTTCAGTTCCTCAGTGAGTACTTACCGTCGTGTATTTGGCAAAGTACCGTATCTGGCGCCATTTGAAGTAGGAACCGAGGAGGTGGAAGTATATCCGGAAGGGGAATTTGGTCCTGCAATTCATTTTTTTTTTCCCGCCAGCATCAGACCTAAGAGGGTTGTAAAGTCGACAGCCTTGCCTCGCGAGGGGAAAAGTGAATTCTCGTGGAGGTGTGATTCCAAGGTAATCTTTTGACCCCCAGAGAATGGAAAGCGTAAAAAACTCAATCATAAAATACGAGGACACAGATTACATACAAGAGAGGATGTGATCAGTTCTATATATATATATATATATATAGAACAAGACGTTCAGTACTAAATCATCTGTGAAACAAGCGGAAAATATCTTTCATAAGCAGATTTTCACAATTACAATAAATTTTAGTTAGCAGTAAAAAACAAACAAAAACTACAAATAACAGTCACTTATGATAGGCTATTTTTAATACTGATTTTATATTTTAATTGCTAACTGATTAGTAAGGATTTTAGTAATAAGGATTTCAATGTTACTTTAAGTTACGAAATTCATGAATAACAAAGCCTTCATAATTTACTTTCTTGTTCACATATTGTCCAGTGCATCGCAAACTTTTAAAATAAAACAATTATTAATAAAGATTCTGGGCAACAAACCATCTGAAGAGCATTTTCTAAAGCTATTTATTTATAAGAATCTAGCTATAAATAATATCTACTTGCTTCAAATATTTTCTACCATTTTTTTTCTGTTGTATCGAATTTCAAACACCTTTTTTCTTTGTGATGCAAATTCAATGCAATTGTTGAAAAAGAGGCAAAAATTGGAAAGATTTTTCATTTATGTGAGGATTTATATTGCAATCTTACTTCCTGAATTTAAATTTTAAAAGCGTTGACATTTAAAAAAAAAAATGTGACCTTTAAACTGCTTCCGATAAATATCATAAATATATGAATTTTATCAAGAAAATATAGAGTTGTTGTATTTTTTTTAATTCCAAGATTAATAATTGTCAATAACTTTTTCACTGCAGTACTGTTTGCATATCAAAATAAGCTTTAAAATATCTCTGCCGCGCATCCACCGCGGTAAGTGTATTTCCTAAAAGTTAACCACCTTGAGATTTGTTAATAATGATTGACAATATCATTCGAGTCCACAAAAGTTTTAGCTGAAAAGCTCAAATTTAAGGCAGTTAACCGCATCAGAACTCTGAGGTCACGCCCGACTTCTAAGCCCCGCCCCCTATAAACCCTAAATAGATGTCGACTTTTTTGTTATTTATTTGTAGTTAAACCAATGCCCTGAAAATTGTATGGCAAAAACTCTAAAAACAAGGAGAGGATAAGGTTTTTGAAGATTGCAAAAACGTCAAAAAGTGGAAATTTCTAACTGCCGACATTTTGGAACGGGGTGTGTGTATATATATATATATATATATATATATATATATATGTATATATGGATGAAATGGATGAAGCATGGCTGAGGCGGATTTTATGGAAGCGCACTTTTACTTACACAGTGATATTAACACGCACAACTGTCGCGTTTGGGCTGCGATTAATCCACACGTGGGTCTGCAAATGTCTATCGACTCGTCGAAAGTCAGTGTTGTGCGGCTATACATCATCGTTTAATATCGGTTCTTATTTTTACGAGGAAACTCACCGAAGTGGACCAGTGTCCTGTTCCATCAATGCTGCACGGTATTCCGATATGCTAAAGAACTTTGTGGTTCCACAACTGCAGCAAAGAGGATGTCTCGATTCGACCATCTTCATGCAGGATGTCAGGACAGCGTGTGTTGCGGCAACATTTCTCTGACACCAGAATCATTAGTCGTGCATTTCCCACAGCATGGCCACCGAGGTCTCCTTATCTCAATCCTTGTGACTTTTGGCTGTGGGTATTTCTTAAAAGCATTGTGTATCAAGGACATGTCCCCGATATCCCGATATTGAAAGATCGCATTACATTACAGGTACGACAAATCCATTCCGATATATTAAGTTAATAAAGGAAACACCAATCCTTAACTCTTCAAATAAACATCTTTATCTCTTCAATATTTCAATTCTCTGAACGAGAATTTTCTTCAGGAAATTTACAAATGAGAAAAATAACATCTTTCTTCCATTTTTTTAACAGATTTTTTTTACTTAATAGTAGAAGATTTAGGATGTTATTATTTATTCCATTCCGATATGTTGCGAGACGCAGTGGAACACGTCTTGCACTGCATGCAGCTCGTGGAACATCACAATGGTGGTCATACGGAACCTTATTTGTAATTACCAATAAACGTTGTCTATATTGTTACGAAACTTGATGTATACTGTCTCATTTGGCAATTACTCATTCATTACGCATACGTACTACAACCTTTGCAGCGCCATATCTTCCCCTGTTGGCGACTTTTGGTAGTAATTTTTTTTTTAGAAATCGAAACCGCATATTCCACTCTGTATGTCCACCGAATGTTGTTACGATTCGTCCAATACATTCCGCGCTAGAGGGCTCTGAACATCTCATGTTATTTCATGCTGACCCGGTATATACCCGGTATATTAGTATATATTACTAATACACCCGGTGTATTAGTAATCTAGGATCGTTGATCGGCGCTTATCGTATAGTCCCGGGCTCATCTGTTCAGGTAGGGTAAAACGCAAGAAAGTATTTTTCCTTTGGAAAATACACTAAAAGATTTGCTTGTCACAATAACAAAAAAAAAATAATAAATAAATAAAATATCTCTGCTGCGCATTCATCGCGGAAAGTGTATTTACCAAATTTGAAAAATGTTTAAAACTGCGTTTACAACTTTGAGGTCATGCCCGATTTATAATCCCTCTCCCCTAAAAACCCGTGAACAGATGTCGACTTTTTTATTACTTATTTGTAGTTAAACCAATGCCCTAAAGGATCTAAAATTTTATGGCAAAAATTCTAAAAACAACGTGCATAAAAGATTTTGAAGATAGAAAAAAGTCAAAAAGTGGAAATATATATACACACACACACACACACATACACACACACACACACACACACACACACACACACACACACACACACA
>JAFIDM010014012.1:71391946-71408798 GCA_023159025.1 Thereuonema tuberculata
AAAAAAAAAAATGGAATCTCCAGTTCGACAACCAAAAAAAAAAAAAAGGAATTCAATAACCAAAAAAAAATCGGGACTTTTTTAAAACGCCGCGGGACGCGGGACAAATTGTTAAAAATCGGGACTGTCCTGCCAAAATGGGGACGTCTGGTCACCTTAGCATAACTGCAGAAGGCTGTGGTACTCAACACAACACGCATAGTTAGGAAATTTATGGACACAACCCCACATCCCTAATCATTCTTGCACACTTCTTTACACTTGGCAATATGTGATTTGATCCTTGACCCGCCATGTTGTCTTTGCTGGGGAAACCCAAGGTTTGAAACTTTTGCATAATAATAATAATAATAATAATAATAATAATAATAATAATAATTATTATAGTAAAACCTCAAGATTTTAAGAAAAGATAAAGGATGTGATACAGTATTTTTAAATTATTTGAAATTAAAATTAAAGAAATTAAAATTATTAATTGTTTCGCAAAATTTATAAATAATAATTTCAGTTATTTTTAGTTCGTAAAAGTTAAGGAAATCATTTTTACATTTCACAATAGTTTACTAGTCCTCCATGAAAGTAGACCGGAATTTCCAAAACCAGCTCATGGGAAAGAATAATATTCTGGGAAAAATTCACAAGTGCTAACTACCTGAAGCAGTGGCTTAGAGGACTTTAGTTTCTATCAATGCTATTTTCCTTCATGTGTAGCACGCAAAAGAAAAGTTTCACGAGAGTCAGTTGCCGAGAATGGGAAAAATAGTTATATCAATAAAATCGACCGTAATATGAGAAAAAAAATCTTAATTAGAATGGACTAAGAACAAAAAAAAAAGAATCATAAAAGAAAAACCAGAAATGGTTGAATCGTATCAGAAGCTTAACTCGTCTATTGTTTCGTGTATAAAGTGAGCAATTAGAAAGACAATGCGATGATTATAAAAATAATGATTTCCATTTCTCTTTTTTTATTCTTGTAATTAAGTCTTTAATTATGAGATAAAAATAAAAACGAGCGTTTAATAATCTTATAATTTGAAAAGAAATTATAAGTCTGCAACGAAAATTCATTTTCGTTTTTCGATATTTTTGTCCATTAAATTCGTTTTGAATTGGATTTTTTTTTTCGTTTTTTTTATTTTTTTTATTTGCACATTTATATTTTAAAAAATATATTTCTTAAATCCAAGTCCAACCAAATAACAATCCCCCCCCCCCTCCCATTCCTTTGAATCAAACAATACTTACATTGACTACAATATTATAAATAAATTTAGACGAGTGAAGCGAGTCTCTTCATTTCCAACTAGATCACATTTTGTGAACAATTTTATTCAAAATCTACAGTAGCTATATGCATGAAATACTGCCTGTAGAAGTGCGCGATCGTATTTTCAACATTTTAACTAAATTTTTGAAGAATTATTTGTTTTTAAAAAACTTGGAAAAAGCCATAAGAAAAGCGTCATTAGTTCTGAAGCCGAAACAAAGATTTGTAATTACATCGTCGTAGTATTAGTCACTTTTAAATACCTTCAATCTTAACATGCGTACGTACTTATACAAATTTTCGGAAGTTATTTCAAAAGTGCGCGAGTCTACTCAAAGCCCAACTTTTTGCTATTATAATATTGATATAATATGAATAGTATTATTTTATATGTAGAATTATTATATTTACTTTAACCGGAATAAGTTGAGGTCGGATGGTCAGCCCGTCTGCCTTTAACTTTGGGGAAGAAAATTGATTTATATTTTATAGAAGGTTACATGAACCTAACGATCCTGAAGAAAAACACCTAAGGGAATTAAACTGGGTTCCTTCAGCGACTAAAATACAGGAGCTTATACAGATCTGTGAAATATTATAAAAATCGTCTCACATTTCAATGGATCATTGTTATGTCATTTCTTTCTTTTTATTAGATTACGTAACAATGAAGTGTTTTAATTTGCCTTGTTTGCCGTTGTCGAGATAGAAACAATACGTCAGTCGACCAACATAGACTGATTGACTGATAACCAGTAATTAATTGTTGGCTATCCAACATTAATTTCCATATGTGGATTGTATCAGTAGATATCAAACTGTATAAGTATGAAGATATAATATATTGTGAATAATTTATATTTGATATTAATTGAAAGTTCATGTTACGAGCATACATAAATTTTATTCCTTTCATTCCATACTTAAAAAATAAAAATACGATGCATAAAATTTAAGCAAATTAAAAATTATAAGAAGATCCACGTACATTACTGTAGTTGATTTTTACTTAAGTTTTTTAAAAAAATAATGTGAGTTTTTTTTTTAAATAGGACTCACAATGACTTCAGCTACAATAAGCACTTATTTCAAACTAAAAGATATCAATTTATTCTAATAGACTAAATTTTGATAAGATAGATTAATAAAAAAAACAAAAGGTAAAATAAACTGGTCATTAATAAATAATTGATGCGATCATTATATGTTGAAAGATGTAATGCCCTGGTAGCAGTGAAATCACTGGAGAGAAGAAAAACAGAGCGAAAAGAAGAATGATTTTTACTGGGAGAACAATACAATTCGCTGAATACCTTTTTTTTATTCCGTAGGTTGAGAAAGAGAATTTTGGAAACTTGTCCTTTTTTCTTTTGGAAGGGGAAAATAATTTGTGACATTTAAATTATTTGAAGAGTTGACTCAACTCCATTAGATGTTTGGATAACGACTGTCTTTGTTGGTTGTCTATCACATTTGTCGCTTAGATATGTATTGCGATTTTCGAGGACAAAAAATTATATAATCAAAAAGCTTTCGGTTTATTCACGTTGATTTCACTTCTATCTTGACTTCTCTCCTGAGACGAAATAGATTAACGTCTTCCAGCAATCATAGCGATATGCATTACATGCTTTACAGAAAAAAAGAAAAAAAAATCAACAAAATTTCGCCTTTTTTTTCAACCAAGTCGGATTTTGAAACAACGGAGTGAGGTTTTTTTGTTTTAACAATCTTAACAATGAGTGAAATTTTCATTTAATAATTACCGTAATATCAAAATGAAACCAACACATTGAGAAACTTTTCAGACATAAGCTACGTAGAGACAGTACGAAACTCATGATCTTTCCTTGCCATTAAACTTACGACTGTGACTGTCTTCCGATGCAATGCGAAAGTGTTTGTAGAAAGGGTTCGAAGATTGTACAGTCGTAAATGAGGCTGATCGTAAGTCAGATGATCGTAAGTCGGGACCTATCTGGTATTTGATGTTTACGATATGTTTGATGTAAGCACAGGATGGAAAAGAAAAACTTTGAAATCAAAGTAACTTGGAATTCTCATCTAAATTCCTTAAGAGTTCGAAATTCTTTCAGGTTTTTTTAAAACAACATTATATCAAATTGCTTACTGATGTAGGAACATTAAAAATATTTTAATCACGTTTAGCCACAATAACATTAGAAACAATGAAAAGAGTTTTGAATTTGAAGGAAAATAATCAATACCAAAGATTGACCAAAACTTTTAATTAGTCCATTCCATTCTCTATAAAAACTTCCTAATGATAAACTTAATGAAAAAAAAAAAAGCTAACAACAATCTGATTTGTATTAGAGCGTAAAACAGAGAATTTCTTTTAAATTTGCTTGGGTTTTTGAGACTCCGCCCGTGTCTATTCCAATCTGATTAGCAGCTGAAATTCCCATGTTGCGCTGCAGCGGAAGCAATACTGCAAACTCCATCCGCTTTTCGTGTGCGGGAAGCTGCTTATCTTCCAGCCTTATCTCCTGAGACAAACGACTTATCAGCCGTTGCATCGTGTTCTTGGGTCGCACCCAAAGGTGTCCAACGGCGCCGAGGTGAGATTTCCACCCGAGATAAAACCATTCTTTTAAATGGGCGCCATTGCCTGGATGCTTTTTAAAGGAGACGATCCATTGACATTTGGGATTTCATTCAATTGACCGAAAGTGGATCGATCGATGCGTGGCATCTGAACAAGCTAATAAATTATGATCGGAGGCTGAAAATGAACAGCGTTATTATAATTTCCAATGAACTTCGACATTTATGGTTCATGTTTAATTGCCTAGACATTTCATTGTATGTACATATATATGTAAATACAGAAATAAGTATTTTCAATCGTTGTAAATCTACTGCTAGAATAAACGTCTATTTTTGTCCCCTGTATTTTTTGATAGAACCCAGTCTAATAAAAATTTTTTTAATTCTCTCTTGGTCTTATTTCTCGGAATTCATTTAATATTTCTACTGTCCCTCTACGGTCATTTCATCTTGTTTTAATTCCACATACTTCGTAGAGTGGGAGATGCCACCATTCAGTCTTGTTTTGCCTTGTCAGGCCAAAAGCAAATGAGTTATAATCATAATAACACGCATGGACATTCCCTGGATTTCTGACGTGAAGAAATGCTTTAAAAAAACCTCACAAACTGGTATCTTGTCCAATATGTGTGGATAAAATGCCGCAATGCCTGGAGTAAGACGCCACTGCAAGAGTAAAACGCATAGATTCATAACATTTTCCACCAGTCTTAGATGAAATAACCCATTTCTTAATAACAGGCTCAGAAAACTGTACTCTCACCTTATTTTCGGTGTTTTTAACAAATAATAACGATATCGCAATCAGAAAGGTATCGTCATGTTTAGTGCGATGTGAAGAGAATTTTCATATCTACAGTTGTGCCGTTTGTCCGTCACAAAAAAAAAAAAAAAAATACAGCGAAAAAATCACATCTTATCTCAAATAGCATCTCCTCCCAGTCTACCCCATAGAAATACGGTACACTCCCGATTATCCGCGGATTTGGGTGGCGCGGCAATCGCGGATAATCCAAAATAGGACGAAAAAGGACGAAAATTAACACAAAAATGCCGTCAACATGTTTTATTTACATTAGAGTGGCAGTACATACATTATAAACAATTACTTTATTTTAATTTACTTTAATTTATTACTTTTTAACAAAAAAAAATCGGTTAATTGTTTTTGTTTTTTCGTGTCGAAACACGAAAACCCCCTACTTGGACGTCGCACAGTGGGGCAAAACACCTGAATTGTTGGCCAAAACCCCAAAAATTCAAATTAACAACAGAGAGCCTGGAATCGAGAGTTAGATGTATCCTGCTTACATTACTGTAGCATGAGTCATATGTGTGTGATAGAATCCTCACAAAGTTAATCGAAACTTGACCGTCCTCGCGACTTGACCGTTCTCGCGAGTTGCGGTTGCGATTTCAGTGAAAACACCACCACGGATTCTGTTTAAATATTCGTTAGTGCTTACAGTTATTGAAGTGCTTTTAACATGACATAATTACCAACAGATTAGTTGATATCTTTTTAATTGAAGTTGATGCATTGTATTTAATATTATTTTTTAAATTTTACTTAAACATGACGTGTTGAAAAACATTACTTTTCTTTGTAACAATTTTTATTTGAAGGGTTTTAGTTGACATCATAGCATATCATGTCTGTAATTTTTAGTTTAACACTAGTCTATGAATTGTTCTTGCAGAAACAGAAAGAAAAAGCTGCGCATATTTGCGCTTTTCCGATTTATGACCTCGGAATTATTTAAATAAAATATTAATTTTTTTTTTTTTTTCAATTTTTTTTTTTTTTTTTTTTTTAGGATCTGGTTCCACTGATATATTTCTAAGTAGAAGAACCTTATTTGATAAAATGAGACAATCTAGTCATCTTAAATTGGAAGAGCAAATACTAAATATGAAGAAATATGTCGAAACATGTACAAAGTGTCCTAAGGAACTAATTCCTGATGTTCACAAGAAAATTTCATTTTTTATATCTGATTTTAAGAAGAGATGGCAAGAGGCTAATAGAAAAGAAGAAAGATTCCTGGTTAAAAACAAAAATTGGTTGGAAACTTCAATAAATTTCCCGAACTATGCTATTATTTCAAGTCAAAGCATTGGTCGCCCTCAAAAAAGCTTTGATGGATCTTCTGATAGAACAAAACGTCATAAGACAGAATCGTTGAGAACCAAGCACTCCCCTGAAGAACTATCGTTTGCAGCTCACATGAGTTGACGTTCTGCAGGTCAAATAGAGGCGTCCAAGGTAGTGAAAGACGTTACTGCGACATCACCGGCAAGAGCCAGTAAATATCGGGCTGCTTACAAAAGCCACAGCATCACAAAAAGGAGACAACTTACAGGAACAGAAGCCCTTGCCATGTGTATTGAAGCTTACCAGGCATCAATATAATATAATTAGAGAAAACGACAAACTCAGATTCCCATCCTACCACAAAGTACAATTAGCTAAAAAAAAATGTTACCCGCAAAAAGAAAGCATTGCAGTGACAGATACTGTCGCTGAAATCAAATTGCAGGCCTTACTTGACCACACTGCTTCTCGCCTTTTGGAAGCTCATAAAGACGTTTTGGAACTTCAAAGACCAGAAGACATAAAAAATTTGCAAGTGGGGTTTCGATGGATCTGCACAGTCAGAATATAAGCAAAAGTTTAGTAATGACCCTAACGCTACTGATTCTAATATTTTTATTTCATCTTTGGTACCTATAAGGCTGATATCGGAAGAGCAACAGCAAATTGTCCTTTGGCAAAATGAAAGAACATCTTCGACAAGATACTGTAGGCCTATTAGATTTCAGTTTGAGCATGAAACAACAGAGCTAACAAAAAAGGAAAAACAATACATACAAACACAAATAGAACAGCTAAAGTCACTGACTTACGAATTAAATGATACACAAATTGAAATTAAATATACAATGCTGTTTACTATTGTGGACGGGAAAGTGTGCAACGCACTCACTGAAACCACATCTACACAACGATGTTTCATTTGTGGACTCACATCAAAAGACTTTAATAGCATAGAAAAACTTTGCGAAACAAACATTATTGACTTCATATTCTATCTTGTACTCCTATTAAATTAAATTAGAAAACTCCATCTACGGATAAATTTCATTTTATTAATGGTGATATTTCGCGGAGAATACCATCTTCCCGCTTTTTCAAACCGTTTTAAATAACAAAGATTAACTTCCATTACATTCACTGGTTTGCACGATACAGACATATTACATTACAATAATTAAAGACATTTTTATAAAATCAATTGTTAATGATTTAACACAACCTATATTTACTAACAATGTAACAATGTATTATAATTATTATCATAAACATTTTAACACAGCCAATTGTTGCTAACAAGGAATTGGTTCACTGAAATTTCTCTCTCTGATTTTTTGTCATGTCCTGGAAATACGACAGTGTGTTCGGGTTAACCATGTACCCTTTGTCTTTATTTATGCATTGGAAGGTTTTTATGACACATGCTTCGATTAGGTACCTAGTATGTTTGTTTTGAATTTTGTAGAGAATTGTGACTTTCGGGTCGGGGTTGTGGTTGTTTGTGATGCAGTGTTCTGCCCAGTTTGATACTTTAGGTCGATTGTTCGTGAAAGCTGTTACGTGTTATTCTATTCGTTCTTCTAGCATTCGTCCTGAATTTCCAAAGTATACGGCTCCGCATGTTCTACATTTTAATTTATAAACTGTCCCCATGATTTTCTTAATTTTATTGTAATTTTGCTCATCTTCTTCTTCATTCTTATATAATATGGATTTGATGTTCTGCCCTTTTTTGTGTATTATTCTAATATCATTATTTGAACATATGTCAGCTATTCTTTTGTTGATTTTAATCCCATTCGGAAGTTTAATAATTTTGTCAAATGCCAATGTGGTTTTGTTTCCTTCTTGTCTTATGTTTCCTTCTTGTCTTTTGGTTTTATTTTCAAATCTTTGTAAACATCCGTTAATGAATGGTTCTGGGTACTCATTAATTCTTAAGATCTTCTTAAAATTGGTGATTTTGTCGTTCCATTTTTCTTTATTACTAGTGTAGGCTGTTATTCTTTCAATTGTGTTCTGGATTACAGCTTTCTTAATTTTCATATTATGTTCTGAATTGTAGTTGATGAAGTATTTGCTTTGGAAGTTTTTGGTGTAGTGTTCATATGAAATTTTGTTATCTTGGTTCTCAAGTGTGATATCCAGATAATTAATCTTGTTGTTTTCTTCTTCTTGTTTTGTATATTTAATATGTTGGCTGATTGAGTTTATTTCGTTAAAGAATTTGTTGAATTGCCGTTTAGTTCCCTCCCAAAATATGATGACGTCATCCACATATCTGTAATATCTGAAATTGTTGTTACTCCAGTTTAAAATGTTTATATTTTCAAATTCTTCCATGTAAATGTTGCTTAGCAGTCCTGATATCGGACTCCCCATTGGGAATCCTTCTACTTGTCTGTACAATTTTTGTTTATATTTGAAGTAGCTATTATCACAAGTTATAACAAGTCCTTCAATAATTCTCTCAATGTGTTTTTCTTCAAAATTGTTGAGTTTCAGTTTTCTTTCCAAAATTTGTAAGGTCTCGGTGACTGGTATGGAAGTATACATCCCTACTACGTCCATTGTGTAAAGTCTAATTTTGCCTTTCTTTCTTTCTGCATTCAACTCGTCTATAATTTCAATAATTTGACGCGTATTTCTAATGACGTGTTTGTTATCGTCTATAACCTTTAGTTGATTATAGATCCATCTGGCCAAATTTGGGTTGGAGAACCGAAGAAATTTATGATGGGTCGCAGTGGTACCTCATTCTTGTGTATTTTGGGCCTCGGTTCAAATTTAGGTGTTGTTGTCATATTTTCTGTGGTGCGGTTATATTGTGCTTTGTTAATTATTTTTTCTTTTAACATGTTAGCAGCTAAAGTTTTTACCGTTTTGTATAGGGAAACTGTTGGATCTTCATCAATTTCTGTATATTCTTTTTGGTTGAGCATGTCCGTTGCTTTGCGGTCATATTCTTCTTGGTCCATGATCACTAGATGGTTCCCTTTATCTGATTTAATAATTTTCCTCGTTTCATCTTTTTTTATTTTCTTTAGTATTTCAATTTCTTTTAGGCTGATGTTCTTTCTTTTCATTTTTGTATCTCTGTTATCGCTTAATATAGCATATATGGCATCCTTTTCTTTTACAATGTCTTTACATTTGTCTATTTCAGTTAATACATTTATGTTGTATGTTGCATTCGTTATTTGGTAATCTAAACCTTTGTTTAGTGTCACCTCTTCTTCTTTTTTTAACTCTTTGGTACTAAGATTAATTACGTATTTTTTATCTCTTACAAATTTATTATATTGATTGTCTATCTTTGAATTCCATCGTTTCTTAATCTTTTGCCATTTGATTTTATTAAGTTTCTTACTCATGTTATTGTATATTTTACTGTTGATTCTCATTACGTCAATATATGTGTTTTCTCCTAAAGCTTTATGCATGCATTTATTGATACAAATTCTTGTTTTTGTAATTTGAAAATTTTCTTTTCACATTCTTTGATCTGATTGTCTACAATTTCCCATTTTATATCTTCTATGGTGTTTCTAATTCCCTTGTTTTCTATAAGTAAAGGTATTTTAATTCTTTCAATAGGTCTTGGTAGAATATCATGCTTTCTAGCTAAACATAAGAAATTTTTGTTGGCTTCCCATTTTGCTATGTCTTTAATACATTTCTGGTGAGTTTTGATGTTATTATACTGTATAATGCCATTTACCTCTTTAATCCTCTGAAAAAACATTATTGACACTTCCCGACTGGAATTCGGATTGCCGATCCTTCATGCCTGGATAAGATTTTTTGAATGTTTACTACATCTTGCTTATAAACTACCATTAAAAAAGTGGCAAGTACGTGGAGACGATAATAAACAAATTGTTGTTCATACAAAGAAAACTATCCAGGAGAGATTTAGAATTGAAATGGGCTTATCAGTTGATAAACCGAAACCAGGCTTTGGAAGCAGCAACGATGGGAATACAGCCAGGCGTTTCTTCAACAACCCAGAATTGTCAGCTAGCTTAACAGGCGTGGACCCTGATGTCATAAGACGATTTAAAATTGTTTTACAAACAATTTCTAGTAGCCACTAAGTAAATATAGATAAGTATCGCTCATATGCCCTAGAGACGGCAAAACGTTTTGTACTTCAATATGCGTGGTACCCAATGCTCCCAACCGTGCACAAAGTTTTAATTCACGGTCCGCAGATAATACAACATGCGTTGCTACCAATAGGACAGCTGAGCGAAGAAGCACAGGAAGCGAGAAATAAAGAGTTTGTTTTACACGTAAAATGACACGCAGCAAAACAAATGAAGATATATTAAATTTACTTTTGATATCTTCGGACCCTCTAATCACTAGCATGCGAAAGGTACCCAAGAAAAAGGTGAAGATATTCGAAAAGGATGTGTTAGACCTGCTCTTGCCACCAGATAGTAGTTTTCGTTCAGATGTTTCGGCTGAAACCACCGACATCAGAGATAATGAGTCTGATTATTCCTCGGAAAGTGAATAAACAAGGTGAAATGTTACAAAATGTATTCAATTTAACTTAATTATCATTCATATGTGTTTTCTTTTTCATTACCTTATCAAAAAATCATTAAAATAATTTTGGCCAACTTTTGATGCATTTCGCCCCACTGTGCATCGCTAAATCTGCCTCTTTTATTGTTTACCTTATTCTAGTTTTAAATTTTTTTTTGTTAATTCCGTAATTTATTGTACAGTAAAAAAAAATGGAAACCGGAGAGGTCCGCGGATAATCCGCAAAGCGGGTAATCGGGAGTTTACTGTACTTTTCGTGAAGATAGATGTAATTTAATTAATAAAAATTAACACAAACCCTTTTGTTGAAAGCTCAAATCGCGAACCCAAGTTAGGAATTCCACCCATGCACCCGCCATTCTGTGGCTGATTAGGACGAAAAGGCCGTCTCACACTCCCACTGTTAGTAGCTCAGAGGCGAAATCTTTTGTTTACCTTTAGTGCCTTCTTGGTTTGTTATTTAATGTATAATAAGCACGTTAAATTTTTATTGTAATAATTTTATTAACTTCATTTTTTATGTTAACAATGAATAAAGTTTTCGAAAAATGTTGTTTCGGTTTCTGTGAATTTCATATTACTCACAAGCACAATTTCTTCCTGAGTGTCTCTTAATCCACTGTAGAATCTAAAACATGATGAAGTGGATGCAGTTCGTTATTCGCAACTTGTATCTAGGATTCAGCCATACTCAAAACAAAACCAAAACCAAAGGTTTCGATTTGGTGAAGGGCATTGTTTTAAATCAGGTTACTTTGGGAGCGGACGCAACAACCACAACGAGCGTGTAAACAAACTGAGTTCTGAAAACTATTCGGAATCATATCCAGAATAATAAATTTTTGTATTCATAGTGATCTTATTTCTTAAGAGTTATCTTCGAGATATAGGTTTATACAAAGTAAGTCAACTTTTCCATGTAATGCTCAAGAATATTTTTCAAACAGTAAAATCTCAATTGTCTGTACAATTTAGTAGAAATTTACAAAAGAAATTTAAGTATGTTTCAATTAAGAAATTTTATACATCAGTTTTTTTAAAAAAGGTTTACTTCAGTTTATATCAGATAGATAAAAGAAAGATTGTTTTCTTTTATTCTATAACTTGCTTAAATATAAGTAAAATGAAACAAAATACCGATATCTTTTTTAGATGAAGATGAAGCGAAGATAGTTTAGGTACACGAGTACATCAGATTATAAACTGGATAAAATGTTATAAGTCATTGTTATGGAAACAGAGCAATTTTATTTTGTGTTCTTCTTTATGATTGTTTCGAAGATCCATACTAATTTGTAAGAGAATGGATTGGGGAAATGCGATTAACCACGGTCAAACATTGTCTTGTATGTTGGATAACGAGAGTGGGTGATTAACACGAGGTAAACTATGTTAGAGTAAACCGAAGTAAAAAAACTTCGGTAAACTGTTAGAGTATAAAGATCACGTTAGTATACGTTATTTCATAAAAAGTATAATTAAAAAAAAACAACTTTTTTTCATCTTCTACTAAAAATTTGATTCTCTTCTTTAAATTAGAAAATTAAGTGAAAATAAAATAAAAAAAAATTAGAAGAAAATAAATAAAAAAAAATAAAAATAAAAAAAAAAAAATTAAAAAAAAAAATCTCTCTTTGGTGAATTTCTTATTCTTCGCGGAGAAAGAATGAAAAAGAAAGAAAGGCAGTTGATGGAATAGTGAACGTGAGTTTGTGCTGTTGGGTTTTCTTCTGTTCAAATATCTTCTTTAAAACCAGGCGTTGGTAATTTCGAACCCACACATCAATCGCGGAAAGGGTTTATCCATCTCCTTTTTCTCTTCTGCGTCTCTTATCGCCTTTCTATTCTTTTCTTTTTCTACTGTGACGAGAATCGGATTGTATTCTGTGTGTCGTGGTTGATAGCAAAACAAATTGAAGAAGAACAGATAGAGGAAAGAGAAATTAGAATTAACTCTACTTTGGAATGAAATTTAAAACAAATTCATTAGGTTTAATAATAAATAAAGTGTGCATTAATTACGTAGTTACAATTTGACAATGGGCATAAACACAATTTTAAAAATGTTTCTATATATATATAGATTAGAAACAAGACATTACGAAAACCACGCACAGGCTGGTTTGGGTGTAGAGATTCGAAAAGTCATGAATTTATTCTGTATATAGTAACACTTTTAAAATTGTACCTATGTCCATTACAGAATTGCAAATATTAGTTTATTAGTAAGGAAATATTAATAAATTATTGTAAAGAAGCTTGTTTTTATAGAAATCTATCAAGAATTCAACAAGCCCTTAGAAATCGTTGATAAAATGTATACTCACTTTCACAACCAAGCTATGGCTTTTTATGGAATCTGGAAAACTGTTTCGTCTTTATTAGGACTCATCAACTACAATTACGCAGTTTGTTAATAGCTTGAGAAGTGTTGTAGATCTGACATTTTTCTCAACTTTACGGTAACGATGCAATAGAAGTTTGTTAGGGTTCAACTGCTGGGAGTAAGACTAAGATTCTCTCACAACCTCTGCGCTCTTCTTCAAGTGCGTAAATCATCAGAGTCCTAAGAAAGACAAAACAGACAGCCCCAGATGTTGACATCTCGAGGATTGTTTCAAAAAAAAAAAAATTCTGCATTTTATTTTCATATTACATACTGCACGTTATATCTTGCTTATGTATTTTTAAATAACTTTACTGAATTATTTCCGCTGTTTCTAAGGGGGAGTGTCGAAAACGGAAAGCTAAGCAGCTTTTGCTTGTGTCAACCATATCCGAAAATTTCTTAAAGTTGATCTTACCACTGACTTAAAAAAAAAAGAGTTGGCATACCAACTTTCAAATATCATTGGAAAGATCCGAAAATAGTAGTTGAGCAATAGTTGTATACGTAACGAAAAAGAAAGCACACACCAATGGCCTTTGTTTACCATCTAACAGATGTCTTAAGAAATTTGGAAAAACTGTAGGGAATTCTAGCAAGAGTGTTGCAATAACAATATGTTTACCACTTATATTAAATAATACTGAAAATAGAGATAAAATAATATTAATAATATTAATAATATTAATAAAAGAGGATCTGCAAAGTATAACAGATCAATTTCATTACATAAAGGAATATGGATGTGATCATAAAGACTGTCTTTTTTCTTTGAAGAAGACGTGATTTTCTTTACATTCAAAGGCTGCAAATCAGGCAATAAAATTAAGCTGAGCTGAAACACTTCAATAAAATCTTAGTTTACAACAAAAATGATGTCAGATTTTTTTGAAATCACTGCTGGTTTAAATGGTTAAAATTAAAGTATGGCCAGTTTTCTGTTAATATGCAGAATAAAAAAGAATAAAAGATATTTTATGGAAACACCTATGTTAGAGCACAAAAGAAGGAATACAAGGTGTTTTCTAATTGTTCTTCAAGCTGATCCATATACACTGATTATAAAAAAAAATTGCAAAGAAAAAGTAAATAAAATATCTAATGCTGTAAAAAATGCTGTCAAAAATGTATTTCCGAGAATCGGCAATAAAATCATGATAACTTTCCGTAACTGTTCTTAAAATTTTGATCGAATCTTGTTAAAACCATTTGACAATGATTTTGTCTACACCACACACGACACACAAACTATAATTCTTTAAAAAGAAGTAACAATGTTGTGGCCGCATTCCTCATGGGAACGAGATATTTCTTAAACCTTTTGTTAGTTATAGAAACAACGGGAGATGAAATAATTCTGTAGTGTTCGTTTTCCTCCTTTTCTCTTTTTACTTCATCAAGCGTCTGGAATGATAACGACCTTTTTATCTTTGAGATTTATTTCAAGGAGATTAAAATAGAATTCTGCTGGTAAATAAAAATGTAATTATGCTAAGGATCTCTTTGCAGTCCTTCGTTGTGTGTTTAAATAGATTTAACACGTATAATTAACGACAAAGTATGTTGACTGTTTCGCATTTTTTTCGTATGTGCTTTTGTTTTCCATGTCTTTGCTCCATATTTACAGTGATTATCAACATGATCAGCGGCACACCCAAGAAAATCAAGTATTCGATTGTTATAAGCAGGACATATTCTTGTTATCCAGTGAACATAATTCTTAATACGCAGGCTTGCAGTTGACAGAATATTCGACTTCTTGAGTACAACGGTCCCAATATTCTCTTTGGAGCCAACTCAGGAGGCAAAGGCTACTGCAATCTCTACCGAACTAGACAAAAGTGATGTAATTAGGAGTATTCCAACATTTTCCATCACAGCCATCGAATAGGAAAGAGGTTATGCATTTGGTAGAGGGTTTAGTAAACTCTAGAAACTAGAGAAAATTTTTTAATTGGAGGGCCGTTTTGATGTTTACTTTTGTTCTATTTATATGTTTCTCGAGTTCATGAAATATAAGATACTGGGCGGACTCAACTGACGAAGGTCAGGAAACCAGAAATGGTCTATCTTGGGTTCCCGGTGTCGCAATTTCCAAAAACAGATCAGTGAACGCTTCGTCTTGTGCGTTTTATTCTTATTTTTCTTTCTTATGTTGTTGTACGCACGTTAATTTTATGCAGGACAATACTATTAAATATCCATTTATCTCACTGCTTCATTAAAAAACATTGTTGGACACATTTCCCCCCCCCCCCCAGGCTAAAAGCCTCGAAATATTACCATTACATACCGTTTTTAAAAGTTATGTTCATATCTCTCGTCAACTTTATTGTATTAAAGGAACCCTGTGGTTTGTTTCTGTTTTGATGATGCGAGTGGAAGCAATCCTTTAATAAACAATCATTCTAAATAAATCTTCTCATATTAATAATAACTTTAATCGAGAACTTATTATAAAATTAACATTCATAATATCCACTTTCAACTTGAATTAATTATATTTTTAGGAAATGTCAAGAAACATTAATGAAAATTGGTTTGCAAGATTTTCCTAGAATCGATATTTGATTTTAATAAAAATATAATCTTTTTATTATTCATTATTCAAAATATAGTATTAATTATATTATTAACATTAAAAATGTGGGCCCGGTAGCCGAGTGGGTTAGGGCGCTTGGCTGCAGGTTGGAGGTGGCGGGTTCGGTTCCCGGCCTCGGCAGAGCCCGGGAATTTTTCCGCGCTCTTTCTCCTCCAAACGGGTCCTAGGGTCTACCCAGCCCTCTCTAGAATGGGTACCGGGTTTCTTTCCCGGGAGTTAAAGGCGGGCGGGCGTCGGGTTGACCACCCGACCTCAACTTCGTCCCATTAGGTCGTGAATGCTGGAGCCTACCCTCCAGCCACCCCAAAGGCCTTTGTAGGCCTGTAAGTGGGATACTTTAACTAACATTAAAAATTTTGAAACAATTCAGAATATGAAGTTATTATTAATGATTCGATCTTATTTATTTTTATTATTATTATTTTTATTTTAATAATAATAATTCATTCATTCATATATTTTAGATTCTAAGGTAGTCCAGTATTAGCATAGCTTCCTATCAACAGGTGCTGTAGTTGAATACATACGAATTAATATAATTCAATTACATTCAATAAATGAAATTTGATCAAAAAGATATAACAAAAAAATTGCCAGTTATGTAACCGGTTATTAAGTTTAGATTTCTGAACATTGTAGGTTGAAAAGAAACAATTAACGCAGTATACTAATTTTCTTGAGTTCTGAAAGAATTACACATTGGTAAAATTCTATAATTAACATTTAAAAATATGAAGACAACTCTTAATATAAACGTGGTAGATAACTTACAAAGTTACAAAAATATACATATATATATATATAAATATTTATTTTCCTTGTAAAATAAATATAAGTAAATATAGTACATTTATAAGTAAATTCCATAAGAAAAAGATAGGTGTTAAGTATAAAGTTTAAATTCAAAATCATTAGACAAATTCCCTTCACGAAGAGAATGAATAAATTTACTTACTTTATTTATTTATTATCAATATTTATAATAAGTTACTTCTTTACTAATTTCCTTATTTCAGGAATTCTATTGTTTTTTAAAAAATTATAAATCTAGAATAACTATTATAAATTTCTTTTAAGTATTTATCATTTCTTTTTCCATAACTATTAAAAACGTGTAGATAGCTAATTTGATTTTATTTTGGTTTCTCAGATTATAATTTTACTTCAAAAGAGCTTAATGTAGTTTTGATTTCAGAGTACAACAGAACCCCGATAATTCGAACCCCTCGAATCCGAAATTTCGGATATATTTCGGTTTTTGAAATATAAAATTCAGATGAAATATAATCAATAAATAAAAGTTAAACGTGTGTTAAAATTGCATTTAATTGAATAAAAAAATCACCAAACACATTAAAAATTGTTAAA